>LR753318.1:306384-335343 GCA_902729485.2 Mus minutoides | reverse complement strand
ATATAAAACTCCAAGCTAGGACTGAGAGAAATGGCTCAGTGGTAAAGAGCACTTACTGCTCTTGCAGAAGACCTGGGCTCAGGTCCCAGGTCTCAACTACTTTATAACTCCAGCTCCCAGGGATATGACACTCCATCAGGCCTTTTTGAGCACATGTATATTCATGCAGGCATACATATAAATAATTCATTTCACAGATACGTTTCTTTTAGAAAAATAAAAATCCAAACTATCATCTCAGTGAGATAGTAGTGAATTCCCAAATCACCTACAAGAAATGTTTCCTAAAGACCAAAAAAGAAAGTCAAAACTTAAAGGATAGGCAGGCAGTGGTAATGTATACTGTTAATCCCAGCACATGGGAGGCAGAGGCAGGTAAATCTCTGAGTTTGAGGCCATCCTGGACTAAAGAGAAAGTTTCAGATCAGCCAGGACTACAGAGAGAAACCCTGTCTTGAAAACAAACAAACAAATTTAATGTCAGTCCTCTGGGAAGTATAGATTTACATTTCACTGATCTTTTATTTTTTAAAGTGCTTCAAGGTTTGTGAAACCTTGCTTATCCGGTTAAGAAGTTTGCCTGAAAACCTAACAACCTGAATTTGATCTCTGGATCACACAAGGTGGCAGGAGAAAATGACTCCCATGAGTTGTTCTCTGAACTCCCCAAACTCTCTGTGGCTTGTACCCACACACCTGCACACATGCAAACACTCTAAATTACATACATAAGATGCAAAGGTGCTCTGTGTCCCAGAGTTAATTTGTCTTTCCACCCAAAGGGAAGGTCACGGTAAGCCCTTAACCCATTTATATTTATATTAAAGGGAAGGAAAGAGCCACACATTGCAGTATACGCCTCTAATTCCAGTACTCAGTATACTGAGGGAAAACTGTGTGAGGTCGAGGCCAGGCTGGTGACACCCTGTCTCAACAAAACGACAACAACAATGACAACGACAACAAAAAGCCCAAGACCAGAAGCAGCTTGTAGGTTGGTTCAAGCTGACCAATACGGAGCCCATTCTGCAAATCTGAAGAAGAGTTAAGTGACCAGGACGCCCAAGTGACAATGTGACCAAAGCTGGAAAGGGTAGGAGCCGCCCCCTCATGGAAACTCACCATGTTCCATTACAAGCTGATCCGCCAAACCAGGAATGGCGTCCACCAGCTTACCAAGGAGAGTCGTGGTGGGCAGGCTGCCTCCCATGGAGGGCAGGTTACACAGCTACAGGAAGTGAACATGTGCCCAGTCAGAATCACAACTGACCTCTCTCCCATGCAGCTCTAGCCCTACCCAGGTAGCCTGGTTATGCATGTCTGTCGCCACAGGTAGCCTTCACTAAGTCTCCCTCTCCTCCATTCACCTGAGAACTGCTGGGGAAAGGGACCAAGCCAGATTCCTCTCTGCATCCTCAGGTCCTAGCTTAGTATATGGCTGCTACACTATGTTAATAGCATATTTTGACTGGGGTGTAGCTTGGTGGTTGAACACTTGCCTAGCATGTTTGAAAACTTGTGTTCAATCTACACACACACACACACACACACACACACACACATAGAATGGTTTGCCTCTCTTAGAACTAGACACTGGAGGACAAAAGTTGGAACCCCCATAAAGATAAAACACTGACTCTAAATGTATATACACGCATATTTTAGCTACCACTATTGAATATTAACTTTTTGTGGATGTAGTGCTTGGGTTTGAACACAAGGCCTCCCTCTGCCTCTGAACTACACCCTCAGCCTGATGAGTGAATGTCTCATGGTTTGAATAAACATAATTTTGCTGATTATGATGAATGTGAATCTTTTCACTGTTTGGTTTTTTGAGATCTCATCTTACCCAGGCTAGCCTAAATTCTCTACATAGCTGAGGCTGGGGACCACCATGCTCAGTTCTTATTGTTACACTCTCCGAGTGACAAGAACTACGTTTTGTGATTTACAGGAAAAGTGACCTTCTCTACTGCATAGACTCTTCCGGTGGAAAATAAGAACACCACTCCCTTACATTTGTTAATGAGCCTGGATAAGGTACTGTGCATCAGCCAGGCTTGGTTGGCAGTGCAGACCTTTGATCCCAGCACTCAGAAGGCAGAGGTGTGGGATCTCTGAGTTCAAGGCCAGCCTGGTCTACTAATAAGATTCTCAAAAAAGGGGAGCGGGAGCTGGGCAATGGAGGCAAAGGCAGGTGGATTTCTGAGTTTGAGGCGAGCCTGGTTTACAGAGTGAGTTCCAGGAAAGCCAGAGCTACACAGAGAAACCCGTCTCAAAAAAAACAAAAGAAAGAAAAGAAAAGTAAGGGGGGGGCTGAGAGATGACTCAGTGGTTATGAGCACTGGCTGCTCTTCCAAGAGACCCCCGTTAGTTTCCCAGCACCCACATGGCAGCTCACAACCATCTATAACTGCAGTTCCAGGGCATCCAACATTGTCCTCTGTCAAGTGTTCTGAGGGCACCAGGCATGCATGTGGTACACAGACATGCACGCAGGCAGAAAACCCATATGCATAAAATAAAATTTTAATTTACATTTAAAAAGATGTTTCATCTAAGCTGGGTATAATGCTAGTATTTGAAACCTTGAGGCAAGAGAATCAAAAGCTCAGTGCGTGGACTCTGTATGGAGACCCCATCTCAAAAAGGAAAAAAAAGAAAGAAAGAGGCATTGCATGCAAATCACCTCATAGCATATAATATCGGGCAAGTGATCGATAAAGGTTAATGGTGTCATCATGATGGATAGCTAATATAATCAGAAATTTAATCTATTAATCACATGTAAAATAATTATGATAATTTAAATACAATGTATAATTAAATATTGCTCTTAATTAGATTTATGTGAACGTGTCTTCCTTAATAAATACGATAAAATAAATACAAATAAATAAAAAGTGATCCTAAGCTGGGTATGGGGGTATGCACCTTTGATCCCACATTCAAGAGGCAGAAGGTGGGCAGATCTCCATGAGTTCTAGGCCAATCAAGGCTACATCATGAGATCCTGTCTCCAAAACAAAACGTGGTTCTAATATTACTCCTCAATCTTGGGCATAATACAAAAGATGGTTTAACTGGCTTTTAACATAATAAAGAAAGCATGTTCTACACACTGTACAAGACTGACTTCAGATACTAATACCAAGTCATACACACAACTCAGAACCAAGCAAAAATATCAAATTCAGACGCAGAATCTATTTCCCTTACAAATTCATCAAAGAAATATGTTCTGAAGCTGGAGAGGTAGCTCAGCGGTTAAGAGCACTGACTGCTCTTCCGAAGGTCCTGAGTTCAATTCCCAGCAACCACATGGTGGCTCACAACCATCTGTAATGGGATCTGATGCCCTCTTCTGGAGTGTCAGAAGACAGCTACAGTTTATTTACAATAAATAAATAAATAAATAAATAAATAAATAAATAAATAAATAAATGGGGGGTCTATAAATAGGAAGTTCCCAAGACTGGGCCATGGGATGGCTACAGGGAAGATGAGGTTTTGTGCACAGAAGTAGAACTTGGGTCTCTGAAAGTGGACATTGTACAGTGTACAGTGTGCTAGAGCCTCTGAACCACCATACCTGATTCTATCACCAACTGCAGGACCTTAAGCAATTCTCTAGAGTTTAATTTTCCATCTATGCAAAGAGGACCAACTTTAGCTCTGACAGAATCTGGGGGTTCTGAGGGGTCTCAGGAGCCCAGAGCTATACTCTCACCTCTCTGTGGCATTCATTCATTAGGCAATGGACGGTCTGTTCCATATTCGGCTGAGTAGTGAGCTGGATAAGGACTGAAGAGACACAAGCAACAGCGTTACAACCTGGAAGACAACCGCACACTGTAATGCGGCGTCACAGGCCACCAACTCAAACTACGGGCATGGCAATAATTTGCTTTTTGCCAATAACATCTCTCCCTCATTAAAGTACATGTGTCCATCTTCACTGTTTTGTATTAACATCTCCGGCTGCACCCTAGAATCACCGAGGTTTTAAAGAGCTTCGAAATATACTAATACGGGACTGAGGCATAGTTACGGAGGAGTGGCTGCTTATCGTGCCTCGTGTCATTCAACCCCCAAGACCACCAAAAAAAGAAGAAAGAAAAAAGAAAAAGAAGAAAAATGTTAATATTTCAAGCCCCATTCTAGACCAATTAAATAAGCGTCTCTAAGCCTGAGTATCTTTATTTATTTATTTATTTATTTATTTATTTATTTATTTATTTATTGTTTGCTTTGAGACAAAGTCTGATGTAGTCCAGGCTGGCCTTGAAGCCTAATTTGTAGCCGAGTTTGATCTTGAACCCTTGGTCTGCCTGGTTCTATCTCCTCATACTCTGGAATTAGAGGCATGTATTACATCTGGGCCCACATACTTTATGTGAACCACTCTTAAATGTGAACAAATGTAAATATATATATGTATGTCAAAATATATTTTATTTAAATTTTCTTATACATGTACTTATTTATATGTTTGCATTTTAAAACATTATATGTGTGTGTGTGTGTGTGTGTGTGTGTGTGTGTGTGCGTGCGCGCGCGCGTGCATGCATGCATGTAGGTCAGCCTTTGAAAGTCAGTTCTCTTCCTCCATTATGTGACTCCTAGGAATTGAACTCAGGGTATGAGACTTTGATAGCACCTGTCTTTACTCTCTGGGTCATCTCACTGGCCCCCCAAGACATTTTTCTTACTATAAGATGTGAGTATATTGCTGAAGTTTTCTTAGTACAGCTATTATGAAGCCAGGGTTTGAAACCGCTTTGTATTACCTGCTTTTTTCCTTCCTCGGAGTTTGCTACTTTATATTTGAGAAAATATAATTATTTTTACTACATATTTTATGTTTTATATCTTTTTACATATTATTTATTATTATATACAATATACCATATATTATATATTATATATACTATTTATATAATTATATTACAATCATAATTATCTTGAGAAAATTATAAGTTGAGTACCTGTGCTAATAATTAACATAATATCTTTCAGCTTCAAATCTGTTTTGCCGCACAATTATTGAGACGTTTCTGCTATCATTTTTGAAAAGTACAAACTGGTTAGAAAAGCCGCAATATAGATGTACAGCCATGGCTGGAATGCTCTACCACTGTCAGAATAAAGAAGCAGTCTAAAACAGCTCTCCTAAGACCAGAAAGCAGCAGGAAGCAAGCAGGAGCCAGGGAGATGCCTGAGTCCTCCTTGTATGGTTTAACCTCCCTCTAGTGGTCCCAAGGTATTCTCGGGGCTCTGACAATGGTCTGGCCATTACACTGGCACCAGCTAAAGGTGGACCACAGCAAGGGCAGCCATGAGTGACTATTCCCCCAGTAAGGCTGGAAATGTGACTCACTTGGTGAATGCTTGCCCAGTATACATGAAGCCTTAGGTTCAGTTTTCAGCATCCCATAAAATTGGGTGTGGTGACAATCCCTATCTATAATCCCAGCATGAGGTGGGATCAAAAGTTCAAAGACATCCTCAGCTATAAGAGTTCAAGGCCAGTGAGGGTTCCACAAGACCCTGTTTCAAAAAGGAAAAAAAAAAGGAAGAAAGGAAGGGAGGAAACAAACAAGAGAGAGGAAGGAAAGGAAGGAAGGAAGGAAGGAAGGAAGGGAGGGAGGGAGGGAGGGAGGGAGGGAGGAAGGAAGGAAGGATAAAAAGGAAGGAAGGATAAAAAGGAAGGAAGAAAGGAAGGAGGAAGGAGGGAAAGAATGAAGAAAGGAAGGGAGGGAGGGAGGGAGGGAGGGAGGGAGGGAGGGAGGGAGGAACGAACGAACAAACTTCCTCCAGAAGTCAAAACTTCAAGTAATACATATTATCCAGATATGTAGATATGTGCCTGGACAGATATGGTCAAAAATGACACCAATCACATTGATTTATGATTTATGGGACATTCACAAACTTGGGAAAGACAAAATAAGTAAACCAGCTGACAGTCAAGCAATGGGGGTGGGACCTTTCAGAACGGGAACAAGTTTCACATGAATGTTTCCTGAGGAGCATCTGCTACAAAGGAAGTTCTGAATACTCAACGGGACAGAATGGCATGTGGGTGGGCATCCTCCTCTTTCCTGAACCACCGGGGTTCGTTCAATAGAGACATTTGCAGCATGGTTGTGGTGGAAGACTTGGAGGCTGTGTATGGGCTGAACATGGACTTCTCCTGAAGGTTGAACTAGTTCCTGTTAGGACTGAATGCCTAGCCCACCAAGCACAGGGGGATCGCTATGAGTCAAGGCCGGCCATGGCTATGTAGAGAGACCCTGTCTCAAAAAGCCAAGTAAATAAACAAACAAACAGATAAATGACTCGAGAGATGACTAAGCAATTAAGAGCTCTAATTACTGCTCCAAAGAACCAGAGTTTGGTTAGTCCCACAAACAGTGGAGAACTCACAACCATCTATAACTCCGGCTCCTAGAAGTACATGGCACATACATGTACACACCAAGTTTTAAAACTAGAAAAACTGAATTTTAAAATTTTAGAAGAAATTTATATGAAATATATTTTTTGAAAATAATTCTGTTGCTGAAATATTTTACTGTTTGGCTTGAGTTTTTTTAATGTATATGAGTAACTGATTGCATGTATTTAATATGTTCCACATGCATCCCTAGGACCTGCAGAGGTCATTAGAGGCCACTCGAGTCTCTGGAACTGGAGTTAAATTTCTTCTAAAATTTTAAATGGTTGTGAATCACTACTAGGTTCTGGAACTGAACCCAAATCCTCTGCATGGGCAATATGTGCTCTTAATCCCTAAGCTATCTCTCCAGCCCAGTTTCTTTGTTTGTCTGTTGGCTTCAAATTTGGTAGGTAGGCAAGAATGGCCTTAGACTCCTCATACTTCTGCCTCCACCTCCCAAGTCCTGAGATTATAGCCGTGAGCCACCACACACGGCTCAAAAACAAAAAGGTTTTGTTGACAATGCCTTGTTTGTTTGTTTGTTTGTTTCTAAAGATTTGTTTATTTATTTATTGTATATAAGCACACTGTTGTTGTCCTTAGACACATCAGAAGAGGACATCAAATTCCATTACAGATGGTTGTGAGCCACCATGTGGATGCTGGGAATTGAACTCAAGACCTCTGGAAGAGCAGTCAGTGTTCTTAACCTCTGAGCCATCTCTCCAGGCACCTTTCTTTTCTTTTTTAAAGACAAGGTCTCTCTATATATTCTTGGCTGTCCTGAAACTCAATATGTAGACCAGGCTGGCCTCAAACTCACAACCTCCTGCCTCTGTCACAGAATGCTGGGATTCATGGCATGCACCACTATGCCCAGCCCATCATCCACTTCTCTGTAACAGCGCTCATCGACCCCCACTAATTTACCAGCCAGTTTCCTCTGCAGACTGTAAACTCTTAGAAGGCCTGACCACATCTTATCATCTACATACCCCTAATGCTTAATGCAGTACTTAACAAATAGGTGACGCCTGAGAAGAAACAGAAACAGTTATCAACTCATTGAGTTCCCTCCTACATTTCTAAGTGGGCAATTTCACTAACGCCTCAGTAGCCAGGGCTACAGTTTAGGCTAACAGTCCCCAGTTTGAATGGTAGGTACACACAGCTTCAGCAAAAACACCTTACCTTCGATACAGAGGTCTGCCACACTGCCATCTTCCACACTGTTTAACAGTCCTTGGAGCAGAGCAAGTAAAGGGGTGATTAACAGTGCGGTTTCAACATATACAGTTTTACAAAGGCAGTGATCATTCTAAACCCAGTCGTTCTAAACAATGCTGATCAGTGCTGATCTCAACAGCAACTAGAGTCTTCAGTGTCCAGTCTCACTTTTAAATAATGACAGCCGGAGCTCACGGCAAGCAGACTGTATGCCCTGGAGTCTGAGACACTTCTAAGGTTAACAATACACTTGGCAGTCTTGGTTTTCTCCAGGGGTCATCCTGGCTCCCACTGGTCAGCAGTTGGTAAACCTGGAAAGCCTCCACATGGGGAAGCACTCAGTGCATGTTATCCATCCTCCCTACAGGGGCGAGGTCCACTGTACACTGTAATCAAAGAGGGAGCCACCACCTCACTTTACAAGGAAACTAAGGAAGAAGGACAATGACTCGATTGATATCACAACCAAGGCGAGCTGACTCCATCCCAGGCCTCTCATCCTGAGCTGAATCTCAACTGTACAACGGGAATCGCCCACTTTCCATCTGTTCCTTTCCACTTTCCTCTTAGAGCTGATAAGGACGGTTACCATAAAATGGTTCATGTAGCTTAGAAAGGGGGCGGGGACCCATATTGCGATGATGATAACCAAACAACTCACTAGTAAACTGCCACAATGATACAAGACGCCTAAGTCACCTTTCCACATCCTCCCAGGTTAGAACCTCCGCTCCGCGAGCACGCACAGTTCACACCAGCTTCCCCCCTGGCATCTCACCAAAAAGCACGCGTACAAAATGGATGCAGACTCTCTGGTCCTGAGCTACCAGCTGAGTGACCGAGGCGGTGTGCCTCACCAGGGCATCACGGAAGCAGAACACCACGTACTTCTTGCGTACCAGCTTCGAGTGAATGAAGAGAAACATTCAACAGTAAGCAAGGCAGGCTCACTCTGAACCCAAACAACTGTAGTTCACAATTATAACCACAAGAGTGCTATGGGCAGTCACTTAAAACTGGTGAGCGAGCCATCCTCCCTGCAGGGAGGATAGACACCATTTACACCAGGAGATTCGTGCATTTGTACAGAAGTGTACAGACACTGACAGCTTTACATAGCACTGTGCTATAAATCACTCTTCATCACCAATACGTTTGGAGGAGGGACTTTTTTTTTTGTCTCATGTAGCCCAGGCTGGTCTCAAATTCACTAAGTAGTTGAGGCTGGCTTTGAATTAATCATCCTGCCTCTATCTCCTAAGTGTGTGCCACCAACACATTTCAGCCTAAGAAGCTGGCAACACAATCAAAACCAGGTATTATCCCCATTTTATGGATGAGAAAAACAGAGGCTCAGAGACTTTCCCAAGGTCTCAAATCCAAGCATGGCCTAAGGTTAGTGCTCCTGCCACTTCAACAGTCTGGGGAAATGATATTGGAAACCCTTCAGGAGCCTCAGCCATAGGCAGAGAACACACATCCTTCCATTCAGTGTAAGCATAGACCCTCACACTGGTCAGTTTCCAGTACAGTCTCTGCAAAAATGTTCAAGACAGAATCAGATCAAAAAGAGAGAGGGGACCACCAGTAGGCATGGTAATGTGAGCCTCTAATCCCAGCATTCGGGAGGCAGAGGCAGGTGGAGCTCAGTGAGGCCAAGGCTACTCTGGGATATCTAGTGAGATCTCCAAACAAGAAACTCTGCTAAGGCAAATGTAAAGAGTTCCGTTTATCAAAAATGACTTCCCATGCACCCCACTTCTGCCTGCCAGGAACCTCTGCCCGTCATTCCTGACATCACAAAGATTAAAAACAGTCTCTCCTCCATTTTTTTTTCTCACTAAAGCTAAAAGGGAGTGAGTGGAGTGGAGGAGCTGAGCTGGGGCTCAATTCCTAGAGATGGAGGAGAGCAGGGAGGCTGGCGGGGAGCAGGGAACAAGAGAGCGGAGTGTGTGGCTCTGAGCCCTGGAAGTATCCCGGGGCTCCTCTAGACCCTGAATCTAGGGACAGGCTCACTAGAGACTCAGCAGGCGACAGGAAGAGCCCGCTGGAGGGTAGGGCGAAGAGGATAGGGCGTGGGGGCCGCAGGCGAGACTGGAGGTGGGGGACAGCAATGGCCGCGGCGGCTGGGAGAAGGGCGAGCCTGAGGAAGCGGGTCGGGTTTGGGCTTCATTTCAGGAAAAGTGTGCTTGGTTCAGAGAAGCTAGCTTGCTGAGGAGGGTGAGGGAAATGGCCGCGCCAGGTCCTTGAGGGGATTGGGAGGGTTTAGGTCGCACCGACACTCCGGGCTCCGGCAGCAGCTCCAACGCGCAGGCCATGCAGACGTGAGGGGACACCGGCAGCAGCCAGCGCGGATCGTGCCGGTGATGAGTCCTCTCCAGGAGCAGCGCCGCTTCTTCATCTCTCCCAGCAGCCGTCATCTGCCCCGCGGCCACCTCCTCGCCCCCGGGGCTCTGCAGCGCAAGTTTTCCCGCGCCGCTTCTGCGCAAGCTCAGTCGGGAGAGAGCGCGGAGCGCACGTGGAGGAGCTCAGAGTCTCCTGCGCCCCGACGCTGCAACCCACACTGTGGATTGTGTGCAACTAAACCCAAAAGGACTGTGCGTAGACCTCGTCAGGAATGTGTGCTTAAGCGTTTATAAAGTAGCTGTCAGATTTGACAAAGGAAAGAAAATAAATTTTGCTTTTTTTTGACTAATTTTTGTTTTTATGTATGAGTGTTAACCTGTGTGTATGTATGTACACATATGAGTGCCTGGTGCCTGCAGAGGTCAGAAGAGGGAGTCAGATCCCCTGGAGCTTAGCGTTGGGGAGGCTTAGAGTCACCATTTCAGTGCTGGGAACTAAAACCCGAGTCCTTTGCAAGAACAAATGCTCTTAAGCGCCGAGCCATCTCTCCCTTCTGTTTATTTTGAGTTAGGTTCTGATGTAGTTCAGGCTGGTCTCAAACAAGATATGTGACTGAGGATGACTTTAAATTCCTGATTCTCCCGAGACTGAGAGAGGACTGCTCTATCATTTCCGCTGTACCCCAACCGTTGGAAGTCAATAGTGCCAAATCACATTCAAAGCACAGAAGGTAGAGTTCACTGGAAACTGTTTTACACGCTTACCACAGTGTGAATGCTATGGTAGAGGTAGAGAGAAAGGTTGTTATAGGAACATTCTGTAGGTAGTGGTGGAAAAAACAAACATATATTACAACTTAACTGGGTGACAGGATTTGGGAAGTTTTTTGCTTTTATGAGATAAATTGGGGTGTATCTTGCCTTCCCGTTGGGGTGCCTAGGGCGCGGCCAGCTTGGGGATGTGGGGGGGGGAGCAACCACAGTCTGTAACGGCGGTCCTCAGCAGGATGGAGGATGACTGCTGTGACTCCCAGTCTCCTGTGTACCTAGGCACCACTGGGATACTGTTGGGAATGGAGGTCCCATATCCACGCTTCCCGTAGGGTATGCCGGGGAGGAACTGGAAGGCAGAGCCCAGGTCCGGGCTGGAACTCAGTTTGGTTCCAAGTGAGTGCAGAGAGAGTCGGGAGGAGCTGGGAGAGAAAAGGCCATCTCCAGATTTTAGCTCTTTATGACAAGGCTCCCCCCCCCCACACACACACAGAGCAATCCCTGATGAAGAGAGATGGTTTGTGTCTTCCTTGCTCAAACTGCTTTAATGGTGGATGTAAATGCATACACCCTATTCAAGGTGAACCAGGGATTAAATACCTTTTCTGGGAAGGAATGCCCAGAAAGGGACCTATCCAGGTACCTTATAAGCATGAGAACTCCAGGTTTTTATGCTAAGAGACTAATTGCCATGATCTTCAATAAGGTGTCTTGGTTACTTGTTCCAGAGCAGATAGCAGGCAACGAGCGGCCTCATCCCTCCGCCTCTCAATTCCAAGATTTGTAGGGTTTGGGCTCACTCAACCTTACCAGTTCTTCTGTCTGGTGGCACTGTCCACTTGCCCCACCAGTAGAGGACTCAATGCACTTGAGAATGACCTTGAATTCCTGAGCCTCTCACCTCCACCTCCCAAGTGGCTGAAATTACGTTTTCTAAGAGACCTTTGGTCAACACATATGGCTTTTATAAGGAATCAAGGGAGTAGAGGCTAAAGATAGCTCAGCGGTACAGCACTCTCTTAGCACGCACCAGGCAGAAGCACCATAAGGTTTTTCTCTGAAGATTCACACTTAATTAGCTCAGGAATGCCCCCATAGTGAGCTAATACAAGAAATAATTGTGGTGGACAATATTACAGAACTGAGGCAGTGTGGACTGGATTTTCCATGAAGTTTGTTCACAGGCAGCAAAACTCCAAGATTGAACACCCCTTGCCTTCCCCACTTTCCAAAGACAGGGTCTCATTACGTAGTCTTGGCTGGCTTGGCATTCGCTATGTTAAGTCAAGCTGCCCTGGAACTCAGAGATCTGTTTCAGCTACTCCTCCAGCTCATTCTGTCCCAGGTAGCAAGTGAAGTCTTGCTTAGCTAACAGGCAGCACAAGCAACTGCTTTAACTAAATCACTCAATAAATCCACAAGTCACTAAGGATTGGTCCTTTCTATCTTATTCTCTACTATAGCACCATGTGCATATAGGAGTCCACAGAGGTCAGAAGAGGCATCAAGTGCCCCACGACTAGTTACTGACAGCTATGAGCTGCCTGATAGAGACTAAGCTGGCCTCGAACTCACAAAGATCTACTTGCCTCTGGGTACCCAGTGCTGAGATTAAAGACATGCACCACTATTCCTGGCTCTGTGATTTTTTTTTCTTTTAAATAACTCCTTGATTCCAGTTGATACTGTCCATATATGGTATGGGGTCATCCACTAGAGAATGCCTGACCTATCAGGAGCTACACCTTAAAGAAAACTGACTCTCCCCTTCTACAGAAGCCATCAAGTACCCACAGCCCCTCAGGAGCTGAGAGATCCATGAACGCCTTCCCACCCCATGCTCACAGTTGCTGTGAGTCTCTGAGTAAAGAATCCTGTTGGATCCAGAAAAACACCTTTCTCCCTGGTCCTCCAATCTTTATGTCTCCCCTTGCTCAGTGGTTTCTCAGCCTTTATAAACTTCCCTTCTTTGAAATAATGAGTCTGGATAATAGTGTATGTGATGGTTTGTATAAGCTCATCCCAGGGAGTAGCACTATTAAAAGGCGTGGCCCTGTTGGAGTAGGTGCATCACTGTGGGTGTGGGCTTCAAGACCCTCATCCCAGCTGCCTGGAAGTCAGTATTCTGCTAGCAGCCTTCAATAAAGATGTAGAACTCTCAGCTCCTCCTGCACCATGTCTGCCTGGATGTTGCCATGTTCCTGCCTTGATGATACTGGACTGAAGCTCTAAGCCAGCCCCAGTTAAATGTTGTCCTTTATAAGATTTTCACTGGTCATGGTGTCTGTTCACAGCAGTAAAGCTCTAAGTCAGCATGTTATGAAGAGCACCACCCTCCAAACAACTGGGGCTGAGTATCCTACTTCAATCAGGATTAGTTTGGGAATCAGGCAAGACAAAGGCATGAAAAACAAAAACAAAAAACTGCAGTGTAATCTATCAAGAGGAGTTGGGAGCCTGGGATAAAGGGACTAAGAAGGTAAGGGTTGGTAGTAGATGAGACTGGATCGCCCTACATTCTGCTAACCTTCAAAACTACAGTGTAGAAGTGGCTATGATGTTCACAGAGGACCCAAATCCCAAAAGAGAACTGTCAGACAACATACCAAAGGAATCTGAAGTCCTGTAGGATCCAAATAACCAATTTTATTAGAGGCTCTGAGACTAAGCAGGTCCCTCCCATGCCTTCTATGACGTGTCCTACGGACTCTGGGCCTGTGGCCTACTTTTTAAGGCCATACTGTCTGAGAAAATGTCTCAAGTGCCTCATAAAGCCAAACCTTTGTGAGACTGCTGGATTGTGTGGTGCTCCTGTTGAGTTCTCAGGTGTCGTCTTGTGTTTCTGGTAGCTCTCTATCTTAGGAACAGTTACTCCTGGTGGCCTCAGGTCCTTCTCTAAAGCAGTAGGGAATCGGCTGCGGTTCTCATCTGTATATGAAGCCTCCACTTTGTTAGGTGGGGTAGGATTCCTCGGGGTGAGAAAGGGGGTTGAGTGCTGGGGCTTAGCCAGCTGTGTCGACCATTCCATCTTGCTCCAGAGGCTCATGCTCAGTCTGGCTGCAGTGGAGTGGATACTCCCTTTGAAGCTGGACGTACGTGCGGAACAGGCTCGTTTCCTGTCCTCTGAGGGCCCCACACTTTCTGTTTTTCCACCTGTGGGCTGTGGACACTTGTTTGTGGGGATCTCAGAGGCTTCCCTTGGTCCGAATTCCTTTTTCAGGTAGTTGCAGCCTCCTGGACTGGATGAGGCATTCGTTCTGCTGGAAGTCTTCTCTTCTACATGGGAGACTCCAGGCCTAACCATTTCTCTGCTTCTGCTGTTCTCAATGGAAAACTCTGGGACTCCTCCTGGGTTATGCCAGCTCCTTGAGTCTCCAGTTGGGGCTGGCCTGGGATTCCTGGGAATAGGGATCTTGGCCTTAGGGGCCTCTTCCTGGATCTGTGGTTCTCTTGCTCCCCCTGGTGGTCTTATTCTCCTGGGTTTCTTAGGTGGAATAGAGCTGCCCGTTGGCTCCAGCTTGGTTGGTCTATGCTTCTCTACAGCCTGGACTTGGGTACAAAGTTTCGAACTTCTTTTTTCAAGAACTGGACGGCTTTGAGCCCCAACTGGAGACTCAAGGCCTAACAGGGAGGCCTGAGACTCACAATGTCGTTCCCGCTGCCATTGGCGTTGCCGGTCCAGGCGTGATCCAGACAGCCTCCCTCCAGCCAGAGGCGAGGAGCAAGATTCTAAGAAGTGAAAAAGCAAGTAAGACTCCAGGATGCGTCGAGGCAGGCCCCACCTCAGATGTGCAATCCTCCTCTTCATGAGGGATTCCAGGAGCAGATGTTTGCTCTTCTTGAGGGCTGGCCATTTGTGAAAGGTTTTGAGAGCTACTGGTGCGCATGCTACAGCTGGGGCAGCCTGAGAGACTTGGGGACATAGGAGAGAGGGAAAGACAGAGGATGTCTGAGACTGTGGATAGAGGTCCTGGCAGGTCGGGCTGGAAGCCTTCCCTAGGTCCACCCTTTTGACCCTTTCTTGTCTTCTTTGAGATCCAGCTTGGGCCCTCTGGGTTCTTTCACTGACTTCACGTCTCTGCTTCCGGACAGGGGCTCTGCCCTGAAAACTTAGATGTTCTTCAGAACAGGGAGCAGAGTCGACACCATTTCCAGCCATTGGCTGCTTGTGTCTGTGGGTTCCATATCCGGAAGTGAGAGAAGCCGGCTGAGCCGAGCTGCATTTCTGCCTTGTGGGCCCCACTTTCCCAGAAGAATCATTTGGGGGACAGGGCCTGACAGCATCCTTCCTGCCGACCCGGCCCTTTTCTCCTCTCCTGGATGGATGAGACAGTTTAGAGCCCTCGGCTCTGCGTTTTCTCTGGACCCCGCCATTCTGGATTTCTGTAGCAGTGCCTCTACACTTGCTCTGGTTTCTTTGCCCCTGTGTCTGACTCTTTCCATCGGTTTCACAAACAGACAGTCTCTGGTCCTCTCCCACAGAGGCTCGGGTGTCTAAGCCATCATCTCCTGTGAAACATAGTGGGTTTCTCTTCCCTTGTTTTTGAATTTCTGCATCATTCCCATCTCTAAAATTCTCCTGGTTCTTCCACTCTAACCGGTAGGTCTTTCCATCAACTTCACCTAACCGTCTCTGATCCTTTCTCCTGGGCCCCTGCATCTTTCCACAATCCTTTCTTGCAGCCTCTCCCCAGTTTTTCTTCTCAGATGCCCCATTCTCTGAAGCGCTCTCGCCTTTAGCCTGTTCCCTGATCCCTCCAGCTTCAGCCAGCTGTCCCCGGCTCTGCCTCTCAGGTCTCTGGGTCTTGACATCATTGTCTCCGGGTCCTGTCTGGTTTCCCTGCTCTGGCGCCCGAGCTTCTGTTGCGTCCTCGCTGCCCATCTCCTTCTGGTTCTCTAACTCGGATGAGTGGGTGTTTGTACCCACATCACCTAACGGGCTCTGGCTTTCTTCCATGGCTGCCTTGATCTCTGTACCTTCCTCCCATCCAGCTCCTCTCACGATTCTCATCTCTTCTGTGCCGTCCTCACCCTTGGCCTCCTCAGCTTCCTCGTACCCTGCCGCGTGGGTTGTATCACCTTTCTTACTTGATAGCTCCGCCCAGTTCTCTGCCTCAGATCTCTGGTTATTTACATGATCTTTGCCTCTAACCTGTTTCTGATTCTTCTGTTTTGGTCCGTGAGTCATTTTATGGGATTCATTTCCTAACTGACCCTGATTTTCTTCCCCAAGTTTCTGGGTCTGTGCTTCATCTGTGCCGTTAACTCCTCCTAGGTTTCTCTTCCCTTGTGCCAGAGCGACTGTTCCATTTTCCTCTTCAGTCTTTTCCTCATCCTGGCTCGGTACTGGGTAAGTCTCCATATCCAGTTCACTGGATTGAGCCTGCGCCTCGGCCTCAGGTGTCACGCGACTTGCTGCACCAGCATCCCCACCCTCTCTTTGGTCACTTTCCAGTGATGAGATGTCTACCGTATATTCTCCTCTGACCTGGCTCTGGTCTCTGCAGCATGGTATCATGAGTCCTCTGTCCACTGTGATCAGCCCGAGCCTCTGGCTGCCCCACCATGGCGCCTGGATCACCACCCAGTCCTCTTCTCTTACCTCCCTGAGCTTCCTCAAGCCCAGTTTAACTTCCTGTCTTGACAGATTCTGGTTCTCTACCTTAGATGCTTGGGTCTTCCCGTGGTTCTCACTGCCGCTTTGTCCTCCATGCTCCCCAGCTGGAGTCTGGACGTCATTCTCAGTTCTAATGCATCCCTGTTTCTCCCACCCCAGGGCCTGGGTCTTTTCATTGTCCCGTTGTTTGAATTCTCCCAGATTCTCCCTTCCAGATGTCTGGATTTTCACACCATCTCCACTTCCGATCTGATCCTTGTTCCTTCCTTCCTCCACCTCAGTTTCTGTACCAGTATTGCCTCCAATCTGGTCTTGTGTCCCCCACTTTAGCACTTGGGAATTCTCAGCAGCCTTACTTCCCGTCCAGTCCTGACTTTCCAATCCTTGGGCCTCGACCTCTTCCTTTCCTCTGGCTGCTTCCTCATTCGTCCCCATTGCTGGAGTCTCCACAGCGTCCCACGCTGGTATCTGAGTTTCTATGTCAGTTTTACATCTGAACTGCTCTTGGTTCTCTCCCATGTAAGCCCGGGAAGAAGGGTTCTCCTCTCCAGGCTCCTTCTGGGCTTTCCTCTGTAGTTTCTCAGTTTGTTCTCTCTCTGCAGTCCTCACCTGGGTTTGCTTCTCCCACCCTGGCACTGAGATCTCTCCGTCAGTTTTCCTTCTTTCTTGCCTCTGGTCTCTGTACCCCAGGTCTTTAGCCTGTTCATCCTCCTCCACTCCAGAGTCTACTGGGCAGAAGGCTCCAGATGCTCGTGTCTCCTCAGCATCTTCCCTTCTGCTCTTTCTCTGGTTTAGATATTGCAGACTAGCTTCACTGCATTCTCTGCCTACTGTCTCCGTTTGACCCCATGGTACTAAGGGACCTTGTGGGCTCTCCAAGCACTCCTTGTTGGGCGTTTCCAATTGTTGGTTAACAGGATTGGGCAAAAACTCTCTGAGGCAGAAGTTTGGACTCTGAGCTAGAGGGAAGTTTTGAAGCGAGAAGGCTAAAGTTGTGGAGGTGTACCTCAGGCTAAGGGGCTCTGCTGACACCAACGTATGAGAAGGATCCAGCAGCTGTTCCGTTCTTTGGCATATAGCCAGGGAAGGGTGGGCCTGGCTATCTCTGGGATACCAGGGTAATGGCCGTGCTTCCCAAGAACTGTCCTGGGGGAGAAGACAAGTGCTTGAAAAGGAAGAGGTACAAAAAATGGGGTCAGTGGAGGTATGGACATCCCAAGACCGGTCTCGACATGGCTTTTGTGGAGACAGCAAATACTGGGTGTCCCACTGTTGTCTGACAGTCTTCTGGTATCCCCATCTCCGTTTCTGCATCCACTGTTCGATGTGAACATCCAGGTCCCTGTTTTTTCCATGAGTAAATAATTCAGGAATCACCCCAACGAAAGTGTCCTGGGGGGCAGATGACACTCTTCGTCTCTGTGGTGGCATCTGTGAAATAAGTAAGAGCTGAAAAGCAGAGTTCTGCACACAATTTATCTCCTACATTCCCCCACAGATATGACCAAATCTCCCTTAGCACAGGTGAAGATGCCTGTGCTAAGAAAAGGGGTCACCACCCCTCAAGCAAACATCATTCAACACCCCCCCCCCCGAAATACTGAGCCCGGAACTGTTCTGTGTGCTGGGACCAATGTGAACAAGACAAAAGTCCTGCTGGGAGCTATGTTGTAGACTAGAGAAGATAATAACCAAATGTGTATCAATTAGACTAAGGATGTAGCTTAATTCATAGAGTGTTTGCCTAGCATGGAAACAATCCACTCCAATAATCTCTACACTCAGAAAGTAGACCAAGGAGGGTCATCCTTGGCTACATAGCAAGTTAGAGGCTAGCCTAGGTTATATGACACCCTATCTTAAATAAAAGAAAATCCTTGTGAGTACCTCCAAAAGTGTTTGAATGGAAATAAATGTTAATGAAGAGGTGGAGCTAACTCCACTAGACAAAAGAGTCAAGGAAAATCAGAGGAGATATGTGTCTGGAAAAGTGACACAGGGGCAGGCAGGAGTATTATAGGCAGAGGAGACATTAAATATGAAGACCCTAAGAACAGAACAACCAAGACCATGTCCACAGGAACAGCAAGGAAGCCCAGGCGAGAGGTGGATATTGTTCATTGCGTAGCAAGATGTCTAGCTTGTGAGGAGGCCCTGGGCTCTACACCCACCCTTAAAAAAACAGGGAAGAGGACGAGGGGAACAAGGAAACAGGAGAGAGAAAAGAAGAGGAAGAGAAGCAGAAGAAGGAAGAGTAAGAGGAGGAGGGGAACAAGGAGGAAAGTGAGAGAAAAGAGAAGGAAGAGAAGGAGGAGGAGGAGGAGGAGGAGGAGGAGGAGGAGGAGTGCTCATATGATCAGAATGGAACCAGGAACAAGAAGAGTGGAAGATTAGGTCTGGGAGAAGAAATACATGCCAAATCCTATCAGGCCGTGGAATTGGTGCAGGAGTTTTGGTAGGGAGTGGACTCCCAGAAGCCACTACATGGTCTAATGTAGCAAAGAGCTTTAATCTGTTCTTAACGACTGCCTGGCTCAGTTTGACTTAAGCTCAGTGTAGAATACCTGCCAGATGATTTCACACAGGTCTGTGTTTATCTATGAGTCAGTCATGAGTGCACATCTGGGGGCTTTGGGGAATTGTTTTCACTGCTGGAATTGGAACCCAGAGTGTTCTAGTGCTTGGGTTTTTGAGGGGTGGTTCTTTTGGTTGGTTGGGTGGGTGGGTGGGTGGGTGGGTGGGTGGGTGGGTGGTTGGTTGGGTGGGTGGGTGGGTGGTTGGTTGGGTGGGTGGGTGGGTGGGTGGGTGGTTGGTTGGGTGGTTGGTTGGTTGGTTGGTTGGGTGGTTGGTTGGTTGGTTGGTTGGCGTGAAGCTGTGGGACAAGCCTTGAGACAGTCTCGTTCTAGTGTTCCTCCTGCGCAGTGCTCTGAGTCCCAGGTTGCTGGGATTACAGGCATAAGTCACCATACCCAGGTTTCTTTTTTCTTTATCTTTTCACCTTGGCTGTCCTAGAATATATTATATAGACTACGGATTTCTGAGTTTGAGGCCAGCCTGGTCTACAAAGTGAGTTCCAGGACAGCCAGGGCTATACAGAGAAACCCTGTCTTGAAAAATCAACGCCCCCCCCCCAAAAAAAAAAACAACTCACAGAGTTCTGCCTGCCTCTGCCACTTGAGTATTGGAATTAAAGGGGTGCACCCCACACACAGCCTTATGTCCGGTTTTCATTGCTAGTGTTTAAAGCCAAGGCCTTATACATATTAGACATCCTATCATTAAGCAACACTCCTGACTTGATGATCTGTTTGTTCTTTAACTTTCCTTTTATATTGTTTGAAACAGTCATCTAACCCTGGCTGTCTGGGAACTAGATATGTAGACCAGGATGGCGTCAAACAAGGGACAATCTTCCTGCCTCTGCTTCCTGAATGTTTGGGATTACAAGCTTGCACCATCCTTGTGCTTCTTTTTCTATACATAATTTGTGTGTACACACATGGGCAAGCACACTCCACCACAAGCCTGTGTGTACATACTATGGCATAGGTGTGGGGATCACAGGACAATTTGTAGAAATTTCTTTCTACCATGTGGGTTTGGGGAATGATAGTTGGATCATCAGGTTTGGCAGCAGTCAGTCATATCCACTGAGCCATCTTGATAGTCCCTGATGGTGTTTCTTAATCTGGGTGCTCCACATGGGTGTGCTTGGCTTATAGAAGTTCACTGATTTATACACTTGTAATTTGTGTGTACATCTTATACTTTTAAAAGGAAAAGGAAGGTTATACCAGGCAAAAACAGACAGCTGTTACCATGATCCAGAGCTATATGATGGTGGCTCTGCCCAGGTGGTAGAGTAAGGTTTCCAGAAGCCATCAGATGTGAGATATGGTTTTCAAGTAGGGTTTCTAAAACTTGCAAGCAGGTTGATTTTATGGAGTGAGGAAGAGATGCGTCTAGAGTGAGTCCTGGGTTTAAGGCCTGAACAGAGCAGTCCACACTCTCTAGTTCACCTCTAATACACAAGACACACAACACAGTCCATGCAGCAAGTGGCTAACGATCATGATGCTAAGGAGGTGGCCCCCTTTACCTTGGTGACATTCCTCTTTCTGGTCCTGGAGAGATGGTGCCAATACTGTTGGATCTGCCAGATCAGAAAGAGGCAGGAGACAAGCAGATTGCCACAGCACCGAGGATCCTTGCAGCTTTGATCCTGGGATAGTAGGCCCCTCACTGGCTCCCATTGGGGGCCCTGGAATGGACCTACCACAGCACAGGCTCCCAGAAGTGGTAGCAACATGGAAAAGCTCAGGTCAGGTAGATGGTGTTTTGGGGAGTAGAGAGGAAACACAGGCTGATGGAGCCAGCTCAATAAGTTTGGGGTGGGGTACTCCTTACTTCATAATGCCTCTGTCACTGAGGCCACCTCTGTCACTGAGACCACCTCACAAAGGAGCCTGATGTTACACTTGCAGCTCTAGGTAGCAGGACCTTGGTGGAGGAAGCCTCTTCCAGGAGCTCCAACCTGGTGTGTTTTACCTCCATTTGATTAAATGGCTAGATAGCAGGTTGGGTACAAACCAGGCCTGCTCAGCTTGCCCTGACCTTGGCTCAAACTTACTCCCAGGACAGTGAGGGAAGTCTTATCCATGACTCAGGGCCATAAATCTCTGCCCAAGTAGTGACTGATAAATAGGTTAGGATGGTCTCTTAGCCCCTCAAGAAATCAAAGAACACAGAGAAGACTTTGAGTCTAAAGGAACTCAGAAACTTCTAGAAGGGATTCTAGAAGCCTATCTCATTGGGAGGTGGTTGGGTACATGTGGACAGTAGGGATAGCTTTTAGCGTTCTGTGTCATTACAGGAAAACTATCATTGGCAACAATTATATTAATTTTTTGTTGTTGTTTCTATTACTTGATTTTGAGAGAGGATCTTTTTATAAAGCCCAGGCTATCTGTTTTTTTTTTTCTTTTTTCTTTTTGGTTTTTTTTTTTGTAAGATTTTATTTATTATTATATCTAAGTACACTGTAGCTGTCCTCAGATGCACCAGAAGAGGGCATTAGATCTCATTACAGATGGTTGTGAGCCATGTGGTTGCTGGGATTTGAACTCAGGGCCTTTGGAAGAGCAGTCAGTGCTCTTAAACACTGAGCCATCTCTCCAGCCCCCTTTTTTTGGTTTTTTGTTTGTTTGTTTGGTTGGTTGGTTGGTTTTGGTTTTTTCGAGACAGGGTTTCTCTATATAGCCCTGGCTGTCCTGGAACTCACTTTGTAGACCAGGCTGGCCTCGAACTCAGAAATCCGCCTGCCTCCCAAGTGCTGGGATTAAAGGCGTGAGCCACCACGCCCGATCGGGTTTTTTTTTTTTTCAAGACAGGGTTTCTCTGTGTAGCCCTGGCTGTCCTGGAACTCACTCTGTAGACCAGGCTGGCCTTGAACTCAGAAATCCGTCTGCCTCTGCATCCTAAGTGCTGGGATTAAAAGCGTGTGCCACCACTGCTGGGCAGCCCAGGCTACCTTAAAACTCACATTGATCCTCTTGTCTTAGCCTGAGTACTGGGATTATAGGCATTCACTATCACACAGCTGATTAAATAACAAAAAAAAAATTGTTTTTTGAGGTAGGGTATCTTTCTGTAGCCCTAGCTGGTCTAGAACTCACTATGTAAAAGACAATGGTCTTGAATTTATAAGAATCTGCCTCCCTCTGGAGTGTGGGATTGAAAGGCATGCACCAACATATCCCACCTGAATAGTAAGAGGTTCATGGGAGCAAAATTACATAGGCCAGGCTTCGTCACATCACATGAGGTTCTGGAAGAACTGTATCTCCAAATCACTCGCTCTTCTCTCCCCTCCCTTCCCCTACTTTTGCTTTTCTGAGATTTCTGGAGGAATCATTAATATCCCAGGCTGACTCAACAATCCTGCTGTCTCGGGACTTTTGTTGCTAGGTTTTGTTTGTTTTTTGTCTTTCTTTCTTTCTTTCTTTCTTACTTACTTACTTTCTTTCTTTCTTCTTTCTTTCATTTTGGTTTGGTTTTTGGTTTTCTGAGACAGGGTTTCTCTGTGTAGCCCCTGTCTGTCCTGGAACTCACTCTGTAGACCAGTTTGGCTTCAAACTCATGGAGCTCCCCTTGCCTCTGCCTCCAGAGTGCTGGATTAAAGACGTGTGCCCCTGCCACCAACACCTGGTTTTTCTGTTTCATTTTAGTACTGGAATTACAGGCATAAGCTACCAGGCCTTTGTTAAAGAAATGCCATTTCTAGAATTAAAGACTACAGTAAGTCCTTCTTCTTTGCCTTGTGGGTTTGTTTTTTACCTTCTCTGAAACAGAGACAGACAGACAATCTTGAAGGAGTCCTGTCTAGACAACAGTGAGAATGATGACATCAGAACAGTCAGGAGAAAAAGTTATTTGACCCTGAGAAGAGAGATCTCGGGAAGAGAAAGACGGTGTAAAACATGCTGATCATCTCTGCAAACATTTCTGTCTCTTTTTTTTAAAGATTTATTTATCTTATGTATGTGTCTTAGACACACCAAGAGAGGGTATCAGATCCCTTTACAGATGGTTGTAAGCTACCATGTGGTTGCTGGGTATTGAACTCAGGATCTCTGGAAGAGCAGTCAGAGCTCTTAACAGCTAAGCTGTCTTTCCAGCCCCTTTCTGACCTCTGGAATGGCAAGATTAACTGTCCTACCTGTCATGAATGATGGAGTGATGAAACCTGTCCAATTATAGAAAAAAACATGTTCCTGGGTGTAAATGCCCACGTTACCGCCTTGCCTGCAAGAAACGGACATGGACACAAAGAATCCTTCTACAAGCATATCTTTATTACACCATGTGGAGAAAGACGCGATCCCTATAATGGGTCCTACTTAAAAACACCTCAGTGTGACCTGTGTTCATCAGGATTGGCTGACTGCTCATTACCTCAAGTTACGCCCCGGGATGGGCGGTGACTTACATGGCTTTGTAACGAGCACAGGTGCACTGAACTTGTTTGTTTGTCCCAGGTTGGGGGTGGTCCGGCTCGGGCGTGGCTCTCTACATCTCCCCCTTTTTATTTTATTTAAAGGTCTGGCCTAGAGACTAGCAGTATATAGTTGTTGCCAGGATATGGAGTTTAAACCCGATCAAACCGATACTCTTTTGCTGGGAGTGTCAGTGATCAAGGGCTCAATTTTTACGGCATCTTTTCACCCTACCAGGTGCAATGGATCAAGTCCTCTGGGTGCAAGGGCTGAAAAGAAGAAAGGGTGCCACCATGATATGTCACTAGCCTTACCCGTCACTGGGAAAACTTCTCGCCAGTAGGTCCCTGTCTTAGGTTGGTCTAGTGTGCACATTCATGAAATGGCAGGCAACAACTTCTCTGCAAAATTACTCTAGGGCGAGTGCCAATTTTTAACCTTTATGATTTTAACATGCTGAGCCACATATCGGGAGAGGCTCTTTGTTCTAGTGCTGCGAGCGCTTGAGCAATCACCACTTTGTCACGTTTTTGTTGGGTTCTGAGCTTGCAAACCACCCAAAACAAACACAACACCACAGCTGAGGGTAATGCCGAATAAGGCAACTACCACCCACTCCTTAAAGAAAGAAAAGGCTAAGGATATCCAGGAAGGGAAGTCCCCAAAGGCAATGGGTTTCAGCTGAGTCCCATTGAGTGGCCCAATCTGCAAGAGAAGCCTTCTGGAGAGTCGCTCTGCCCTCAACGACCAACTCCCTCTGAGACAGTCCGACAGAAGACGGCTTCATCCCTCGATTCAGCAGGATGAGCAGAACCGGTCGTTGGGAGGTCCATCTGGGTATCATCTTCACGTGCCAAGATTCTTCGTGTCAGTCGTTCTGGCAACCAAAATGGATTGTCTTCTTCCTGTGGGAAAACACAAACAGCTCCCCTGGATCTTATCAAGATAGTATCCGGGCCTTTCCATTGACCAGTCAAGACATCTTTCCATTTCACCATCTCTTTTGGCCTGTCAGGCTCTAGACAATGCTGGTCAGCTGCTGTATGGCCTTGACTGTCAAGATTTAAAAAATTAAGTGTAAAGAGAGCCATAGAAACGGTTGCCCTTGGCACTGAGGGTAGAGCCTCCTCGACTCCCCCTTTTTGTTTTATTAAATAAGCTTTGAGAGTGCAATGGGCCCGTTCTATAATGCCCTGTCCTTGAGGATTGTATGGTAGACCCGTTAGATGGGTCACCTCCATTTGGTGACAGAATTGTCCAAACTTCCGAGAAGTGTAAGCTGGTCCATTGTCAGTTTTAAGAATTTTGGGTTTTCCCCAAGCACTCCATGCCTCAAGGCAATGCTAAATAACATGTGCTGCCTTTTCTCCGGTTAATGGAGAGGCAAATATAATTCCAAGTATCAATAGAAACATGTAAATATTGTAATTTTCCAAAGGATGGGATGTGAGTAACATATCCAGGCGACCTAGAGCAATTTTTTAAATATTTAAAGATAGTCCTTTTAACAGGACAGCATTTATTCTCCAAAATGTACGTTCTTGGACAATTGCGAACTAGAAAATTAATATCTGAAGGTCAAAGAATTTTAGCAATTGTCAGTTCTGAGATATACCTATATTGACTTAGTATACAACTTGACAAAATTTTAACCTTATAAAGCACCATCTGTAGCATGCAATTTAATTATCTGTGCTGAGATAGGAACCTCAAAAGAATAAAATATATGTTTCAAATTTTAAATACCCTTTTTCCCATAAAGGGGTTGTTTTTAAATACAGAAAATGCATGTATGGAGATCTAGAAGTTAAAGGCGTGCACAAAACAATTTTTTGATTTATCCTAGAAAAATGATTAAGCTAACACTTTGTCAGGTTTTTAAGACACAACTTTAAATAATTCTTAATAAGCACCACAGTAGCCCTTAAAATTTGAGGTAAAGAATGATTTCACATTCAATGGTCATGATTAAAAGGAATAGCTAGTATTAATATCCATAAATTATAATCAATATCAATCAAAAAANTCCTTTAAAATTTCTGTAACGTCTTTCATATTTACCAATTAGCTTGTGTCTTTTTTAGATAATACTCAACAAAGGTTTGAGTCTCTTAATGACTCTTGATTAGGCTTTTTGCCAAGGTTCTTAAAGCTGTTGGAAATAAGAATTTTTGAAGTGAATCACTCTTTTCCTTTTCAGACTTTCTGTACCATGACATTACCAGCATAATTAAACCCTAGCTATTGTCTTGAAAACTTTCTTAAGGAACAGGGACTTAAACCCTGGAGTCTGATGCTCTACTGACTGAGCCAACCCGGCTGTAATTTGGAGCCACTTTTAAACATAATGAAAAACAAACCTTTTAATCAATAATCAATAATAACCCTTTAAAAAATTAAGCAATCTAGCCTGGAAAAGTTCCTTTAAATCTTACAGTTTGCTTAAGAATTCTTAAGTTTAATAGCTTTTGGGTCCCTCTGAACGTGCAGTTTAGCTGCCAGGAGTAACTTGCCCTGGAGGCAGGGAGAATCAGGGAGGGGGTGAGGTGAGATCTGTGGAACAAAGAAACGCCAGGGGGCTTGCCAGTCAATTACAAATGCATAACCATGCACATTTTGAAGTTTAACTTAGACCCTATTTCCAAAAGACTACCATTTAGGATAAAAATTCCATAAAACATTGTATCAATTAGAAAAATTTCTGAGACCCTTTCCGGACTTGTTCATATCCCGTGCTTGAAATGACCTCAGCACTATTAAAACATTATTAAATATACTGGTGGCCTAGCCCTCTGCGCTGCCTCTCGCCACGTGCTACTGTTCAAGGCTGCTCTATGCCTAGGCAGACATCTTCCTTCAGGAACAAACACTCTTAGCCTCCCATCCCTGGGGCTAAGAAGTTAACAATCTATATAACCGTGCTTTCCTCCGGGTAAGGCCCAAGACCACATGTGGCCTTGTTAGATCCTGGGCAAACCTGCCTGCCTTTCTCAGCCTCTGTGGAGGCTCATACTAAAATTAAGTCAGAGACCAATAGACATGATTTTTGTAACCATTTTTCTTTTTTCAACACAGAACAAAACACCAATCATACAGACAAGACATGAAACTCAAATGTAGACAAACAATGCATCGTACATATAAAGAAAAAACTTCTCTGAGTTCCAGAGAGAGAAAATAAACCCAGGTGCGCCCAGGGATCCTCCTTTAAAAATTCACTCTCCTCTCTTCTCTCCCGATCCATTCCCGGATCCAATTACCTTAATTCTCCTAAGAATTCCGTAAGCAGCATTTGTCAGGGGCCGAGGAGCCATGTGGTTTCTAACTCCTGCCTCCTTTCCTTTACAATTCTGCTGTAGCTGCTGTTCATTTAGATGGTAATTTTCCTCCTCAAAGCGGGCTGCTTCTTCCTCTGAGTTCTCCTCTTCAGAGGGGCTAGATTCTTCTGACTCAGAGCTACTGAGCTTTAAAGCTTTCCCCTTATTTCTCCTTTCTTTTCTGTTTCTTCCCTTATTTCTCCTTTCTTTTCTTTTCTCTACCAGGGTGTCCTTCCCCTTTCCTCTCATCCCCTTAGATCTAAGATCCTTGGAGAGGCCTGTCTGCTTAAGCATGCTTCTGTTTCTTTGAGCTCCTATTATCTTTTTCCGCTCTGTTTCTGATATGCGGTCCTGTAGCTTTTCTAAAGCCCCCTGCCTTGCCTTAACCGTTGGGCGGCATTTCTCATCCTCTAAGTATGGTCTCACCAGTCTAAGGAGAGCGAGCACTGCCACTACAGTGATGAAAACTTCCACTATGCTACTCAAATGGGGGGGGGGGGTAAATGATATAAATCAAGACCAAACATACCTCTCAGAGCTTTCCCTTGTCCTGCTTGTAGTTCTGGATTCTCCCCGTGTGTGGGGGCTCTTCCTCGGTGCCAATGATGGTCAATTTCCCGGGTTATCAGCACCAACTGTAAATGCCCACGTTACCGCCTTGCCTGCAAGAAACGGACATGGACACAAAGAATCCTTCTACAAGCATATCTTTATTACACCATGTGGAGAAAGACGCGATCCCTATAATGGGTCCTGCTTAAAAACACCTCAGTGTGACCTGTGTTCATCAGGATTGGCTGACTGCTCATTACCTCAAGTTACGCCCCGGGATGGGCGGTGACTTACATGGCTTTGTAACGAGCACAGATGCACTGAACTTGTTTGTTTGTCCCAGGTTGGGGGTGGTCCGGCTCGGGCGTGGCTCTCTACACCTGGGAGCAAGTTATCCACAGCAACCCTAACTTCTTTTAACTGTCCCCAAAAGTTAAAAAAGAAATCTAAATCTTGTAGCAAACCCTTCCTAAAACCACTGGCTAGCCTGGACCTCATTTTGTAGACCAGGCTGACTCCAAACAGAGCTCCAACTGCCTGTCTCCCAAGTGCTGGGATTAAAAGCATGGGCCATAGTTCCCTGTGGATTTTGTTCTCTCTTGTTGGAATAAGCAGTACATCAAAGGTATGTTCTTAGTGCTCTTTGGCTGAAGAACACTGACAATACAAAGAAATCTGTACTGTTCTGTTCTTGAACTACCTCCCCCTGGCTGAACTCTACCAGACAGAAACGATGCTGAGATCAGCAAAAACAGGAAACCAAGAAGCTTAGCAGAGCCAATTCTACAAGCAAGCCCCTCTCATTGTCCATTGAGCCGACTTTTGCCCTCCAGACATCACATGTCCTCCTTGGTGCTTGACTCAGCACTTGTCTTCGCTCAGCACATCTGCCTTAACAGTCTGTCTTAACAAAACTCAGTGTGAATCTGTATCAGCTAACATCACTCTGCCAAAGGCCAGAGCGGCAAAGAAACTGCCAACTTCTGGTGGTGACCAGAAGTTTTTTTGGTGTTTTTCTCTCTATGGAATCATGACAAATGGAGCTCAACAATGCATGTAAGGCGGACCAATACATGTGTGTCATTAGTAAAGAATCCTTCATCACTCGTACTTTCACGTGCTTGCTTTAGCAAAACATCCTTTTACCTGTGTCTGCTTCAGCCAAACATTCATTCACATATCTGCTTCAGGAAAACACTACTTCATGTGTTCACCCCACCACCATCCACATAACTGACTTTCCAAAGAACCCTTAAATTTCCTCTTCATGTGTCATTTTGGGGGTGGGCTTTGAGGCCCTCCTCCTAGCTGCCTGGAAGACAGCAGTCTTTTCCTAGCAGCCTTCACATCAAGACGTAGAACTCTCAGTGCCTCCCTTGCCATGCCTGCCTAGATAATGCCATGCTCCTGTAATACCAGTGTACTGGCACGGAAGTGTTAGTGAACCCCAAAAAACAGACAGGACTCCCTTGCCATGCCTGCCTAGATAATGCCATACTCCTGTAATACCAGTGTACTGGCAGGGAAGTGTTAGTGAACCCCCCCCCCCCAAAAAAAAACAGACAGGAACCAATCAGATGTAAATCACAACAAGGCTTTATTCACGAGTGTGGGCCCCACCCCCTCCAGTTCTGATACACCAGGATGGCTTTAATGGAGAAGAGCCCCAAAAATCTATCAGGGTAAGGCT
>LR753318.1:120064-160841 GCA_902729485.2 Mus minutoides | reverse complement strand
TTTTTTTTTCCCCCTCGTTCCGGTCAACCTTGCTTGCTCTGGTCTGCCCTGCTCGCTCACTCCGGCCAGCCCCGCTCACTCCGGTCGGTCCCACTTGCTCTCTCCGGTCCAAGGATTCGTTTATTATTAATATTCATAAGTACGCTGTAGCTGACTTAAGACGCACCAGAGGAGGGTGTCAGATCTCATTACGGGTGGTTGTAAGCCACCATGTGGTTACTGGGATTTGAACTCATCACCTTCGGAAGAGCAGTCAGGTGCTCTTACCCGCTGAGCCATCTCACCAGCCCAATTGTACTTTTTCTAATGTGTATGCAGGTGTGTCTGTGGGAGGTTTTGTGCACTATGTGCATGCTGCAGAGACCAGAAAGAGGCATTAGAACCAGAGTGGCAAGTGGTTGTGACTACCACGTGGGTGCTGGGAATAGAACCCAGGTGCTCTGGAAGAGCAGCCAGCGCCCTTAACCACTGAGCCGTCTCTTGAGCCCCTAAGGTTTTGCTGCTGTTGTTTGAGGCAGAGTTTTATGGGCTTGGGCTGGTTTTCAGCCTCTAACTGTTAGTGCAGGGACTATAAGCATGCGCCATCATCCTCTTATTCTTGTTTGTGTTCCTCCATCAAATCACAGCAATTCTCCTGCCTCAGCCCTCCACGTACTAGGATTACAAGTATTACCACATCTGACTGTAGGGGGGTTTTTTGTGTTTTTTGTTTTTTGTTTTTTTTTTTTTTGACTAGTTATTTTTACACTAGGGAAAAAAAAAATCCTGTACTGTATTTTTAAGCCTGTCTTTGTTTTTTATGACTTTGTGGTGCTTGGGTTAGAACTCCGTTTCTTGTGCATGGTATAAGGCAAATACTCTACCGCTGAGCTTCACTCCCAGCTTCTTCATGGTTTCCTGGCACCTCTTCTCTCCCCACAGACAAGAAGGGGAGACCCTTCTGCTGGTGGGCATCTTGTAATATTGACTGCAGTGGGCTACGTACATTACACAAATGCTGCTTCTACTTTTTCCCAGAGAATAAACAGATGTTTCCAGGTAACACTTAAGCCTCCCTTACTGTTGGTGAAGTGCCAGTTAAACTACTTTGTTGCTAAGGGAGGGTTGTGTGGAGTGAACCAGGGCTGCACTTGATCTATACCAAAGAGCTAATGTGTTTCTTCTCCCTGCCAAAGGGACCCAAATGCCACCTGCAAAGAGGAGTGTGTCTCTGGAGTCCCATCACTGCCAATCACTTAATTCTTAGTAATAGGCATTAACATAGCGTACCAGAGCTGATCAAGCCTGTGTGTCTATATGTTTATCCAACTCTGTGGATAAGGAGCAGGGGGGTGCTCACTCCAAGACTTTTGTTCCTCTTAACTCTGTGCAATGAAGGCTGATAGTAGCACACCTTGCCCTACACTTCCTATCATCCATAATAGAGCTGACATCCACACCTCCTGTTTGTTTTCTGTGGCCATAATCCATAGACCTCAGAATGAATGCATTGGGTGTGCCAATAGGCTTAGAGACACACTGCCATGTGACTATCCACTCTCCCTCCAGCTTGCTGAGGAAATCGCAGTGGGAAATAATCCGCTCTATGCTGTGCTAATATCCATTGGGTCTAATTCATGTCCCCAAATGGCTCTGTGCCCTACTTTCATAGGTCCTATTACCATCCCCACCTCACCTCTTCCCATCCTAATCTTGCACCCAAAATTAAGATGCAGTTAAGCCTGCTCTCCCATGCCTTTCGTCTTGCAAGGCCATAGTCTTATTCCTTACCTCCCCAAGGGGAGGCTTCGACACAGCAAACTTCACATCTCTACCTGGGCATCTCCAACAAACCTGTCTTCACATCTTGCCTTGTCTTTTTTTGGGGGGGGGTGTGTTTTTTTGGTTTTTTGTTTGTTTTTCAAGACAGGGTTTCTCTGTATAGCCCTGGCTGTCCTGGAACTCACTTTGTAGACCAGGCTGGCCTTGAACTCAGAAATTTGCCTGCCTCTGCCTCCCGAGTGCTGGGATTAAAGGCGTGCACCACCACCGCCTGGCGCCTTGTCTTTTTATACTAGACAAAATACAGGTCTTCATCATCTTCATAAAATGATAATAAATGTGAACTATTTAACATTAAAATATTTGAGAATGGGTCCGGGATGTGGCTCTGTTGGCTGAGTGCTTATCTAGTGTGCACAAACCCCAGAGCTGGATCCCTAGCTTCACCTAAACCAAGCATGGTGATAGATGTCTTTAATTCCAGCAGGTGGAGGTGAGAGGCAAGAAGATCAGAATTCAAGGTCATCCTTTGCTGCAGAGTAAGTTAGAGGCCAGCCTAGAATGCATGACCTTTTCTCAGAAAAGAAAAAAAAAAAAAAAAAAAAAAAAAAAGATCTAGACCTTTGAGTATAGTTCAGTGATAGAGTACCCACTTAGCATGTACAAGTCTCTATTCATCACCCCCCACCCCCCGTACAAATGAAAATGTTTAGATGTAAAGGATGAACAGGGCATGGTGGCACATGCCTTTAATCCCAGCACATAAGAGGCAGAGGCAGGCAGAGTTCTGTGAGTTCCAGGACAGTCGGTGCCACATAGAAAGATCCTGTCTTTAAAAGAGAAACGGAGCCAGGCGTGGTGGCGCACGCCTTTAATCCCAGCACTCGGAGGCAGAGGCAGGCAAATTTCTGAGTTCGAGACCAGCCTGGTCTACAAAGTGAGTTCCAGGACAGCCAGGGCTAGAGAAACCCTGTCTAGAAAAACCAAAAAAAAAAAAAGAGAGAGAGAGAGAAACAGAGTGGTATATAACATGGGAAGTATAAACATGCCACTCTCCTTCCATGCAACACTGAGTTTCGTCCTTGAGCAAGACCTAGAACAGATGAGGGTGACACTTAGCAATTTGTAAACCTTTGAACTGACGGCTCCGGTCACCTCCTTCATTGCCTTGCTCGTCTTTCTGTGTGCTGTGCAAATTGTCTCTTTGCCTGTCCTGTGTATTGGGTGTGAATTGTCTCTTCTATGTGCTGTGTATATATTGTCTGCTGTAGCTTTAACCTTGACCTCTTATCTGCTCTTTAACTCTTCTCTCCAATTCATCCTCTACATCTCTCACAGCATTTTATAGCCCAGGCTGGCCTCAAAGTCACTATGTAGATGAGGATGGCTTTGAACTTTTGATCCTCCTGCCTCTGCCTCCCAAATGCTGGATTATAATCATGGGGCCACTACACTATACCCATTTTACCATACATCTTTTTTCTTCTTTGAGTTTAGTGTGCATGTAAGTATTAATACATGCATGTGAAGGGTCAGAAGTCAACCTTCAGGAGTTGGTTCTTCTACCATGTGGGAGCCATCATCAGACATGTGTCTGTCACCAGCTTTTACCTACTGAGTCATATTGCTGCCCCTTACCACAGCATCTTTTTTTTTTTTTTTTTTTTTTTTTTTTTTTGGTTTTGCGAGACAGGGTTTCTCTGTTATAGCCCTGGCTGTCCTGGAACTCACTTTGTAGACCGGGCTGGCCTCGAACTCAGAAATCCGCCTGCCTCTGCCTCCTGAGTGCTGGGATCAAAGGTGTGCGCCACCATGCCTGGCACCACAGCATCTTTTTCTTTTTTTTTTTAATGTATGTTTACAAGCCACACACACATGCACACACGTGTGGGAGTCTGTTAGGTGGTACATGGAGATTCTGAGCTAGGAGGATTGCTTTGTGTCTAAGGCCAGCCTGAGCTGTACAGGGCTCAGGATGTAATAATGTGGCTTGGTGTTAGAGTGCTTGCCAAGCATGCACAGGGCCCTAGAATTGACCTCTAGCACTACAGTCTAGTAAAATAGAATGCTAGTCATTTGTGGGGGCCAGAGGCAGCTCAGTGGGTAGAGGTGCCTGGTGGCAAGCTTGGTAACCTGAATTTGATGCCCAGAGCTTATGTGGTGAAAGCAGAGAATTGGTTCCTGCAAACTGTCCTCTGACCTCCATATGTACACTATATGTACACTGTGGAATTGTACATATTTGTACAATTTGTAAGGGCTGGAGAGAGGTTCAGTGGTTAGGAGAACTGGTTATTCTTCCAAAGTACCCAAGTTCAATTCCCAGCACACACATGGCAGCTCACAACTGTCTGTAATTCCAGTTCCAGGGGATCTGACACCCTCATACAGGAGTATGTGCATAGAACACCAATGTACATAAAAAATAAAAATAATTTTTTTATTTTATTTTTAAAAAGTGGGTCTGACTAGAGTGCTCTCCTACCCAGGCCAGGCCACCCTGCCTGCCCCAGGCCTGCTGGCTGCTCATTGTGTCATCAGCACACCTGCCCTCTGCCCTGCAGAACCGCAGTCTTCACGTTTTTGAGCAGACTGTTCTCTCTGGCAGATACGCCCAGCTTTGCCCCTGCTCGCTCCTTCATTGGTTGAATTCAGGCTCATGAAGGTAGTTCTTTATCTTTATTAACATAGCACCCTGTTTTTACCATTGTTCCAGTGCTTATCAGCACGGTGTTTTAGTTAATTATTTATGTGTGTGTCTTTTTCCACTTGACTTTGAGCTTCTGAAGGTAGGATAGCCTTTGTTTGCATTTTGACACCTAACATTGCTGGTAGGTAAAGGAATAGATAGGCAGTGGGGGAGCACATGGTTAGCCATGTTTATATGCCCAGATCCCTTCCCCTGGCACCAAAATACACATGCATTGCCTTCGGAAAAGGCAAAGCATTTTTCTTGGCTCCTTTCTTTCTGAAGAATTGCACCTTACTGAAGAAGTGGGGAATATCGTCCAGATTTACTCTGGGTTTGCTGAAGATGGCACAGAGAGGTTGAAAAGACATAGTTGACTTGGCCCCCAATGGGAAGCAAGAACAGACAAACAGGACAGTGTGTTTATGTTGCTCTCTGATAAAGCAAAATGGCTTCTGAGCTTCCTGAGCACAGTGTAACCCCCTGAGGACTGACTGCCATAGAAGAGAGCTGAGTTTCTAGAAAGTCTTCCAGGAGGTTTTTCACAGTTGTCTCCTGGTTTGAGTGAGTTCTAAATTTACTCAGCCTGAGAAGGCACTCAGTCTTGTCCCAAATGGCTAACTCTCTCCTTTTCTCCACAGGGAAACAACTGGAAGGCATCTGGTAAGTGTGCTGGAGTGTGCTGGGCTCCTCATTGACTGCTCTGGGAGCAAAGCCACCCCCTACCCAGTCATTGGCTCTGCAGCTCCAGGCTCGAGGCCTGGCTCTTTGGTCACAATTTCCCATAGCCTGGTTTTTTTTAAAGTTTTTTTTTTTTTTTTCAGGGGGGGAGCTTAGTTTTCAAGCAGGGTTTCTCTGTGTAGCCCTGGCTATCCTGGAACTCACTCTGTTAGACCAGGCTGGCCTCAAACTTACAGAGATCTGCTTGCTTCTGCCTCCCAAGTACTGAGTTCTTTTTCTTTCTTTTTTTTTTTTTAAAGAAAGGTTTTGTTTTGTTTTAAGATTTATTTATTTTTATTTATATGAGTACCCTGTAGCTGTCTTCAGACACACCAGAAGAGGATATCAGATCCCATTACAGATGGTTGAGAGCCACTGTGTGGTTGCTGGGAATCGAACTCAGGACCTCTGGAAGAGCAGTCAGTGCTCTTAACCACTGAGCCATCTCTCCAGCCCCAAGTACTGAGTTCTGAATGCTGGGATTAAAGGTATATGCCACTATCGGCTGCCCCAATTTTTACTTTTATGTGTATGTATGTCTTTACTCTGTATGTGCTTAGTGTCAGGAGGCCAGAAGAAAGTGTCAGATCCTCTGATATTCAAGTTACAATCTCTCCAGCCCCAAGGCCATTCTTTTCTACCCAGGGAACTCCGGGCCTGCCAAGGCTTTCTCAGAAGCTGAGAAAGAGAGAAAAAAAGAAAAGAAGGAGGGACAATGTTTTGAAAAGTGCTTGTCCTGAGCATACATACTCCTTATCATTATTCCCTAACAGTGGAGTGTCCCTAGCACACATACTCATTACTATTCCCTAACAGTGGAGTGTCCCTAGCACACATACTCATTACTATTCCCTAACAGTGGAGTGTCCCGAGCATACATACTCATCACTATTCCCTAACAGTGGAGCGCAATGGCATTTACATCATGTTAGATATTGTATGTCATCTTTAAAGATACTTAAAAGGTGTATGTAAGTTCCATGTATGTATGGCCTATTCCATTTTAGACAAGGGACGTGCATCTGTGGCTTTGAGTATGAGGTGGGGACAGTCCCAGATGAGCCATCCCACACTGAGAATGTCTTGCTCATGTCTTCATCTGGCGAATATAAAGTTGGCGACCATGGTGCCATCTTGGGCAGACGTTCTTCTTTCTGCAGTATGGTACTTGCTTTTCTTGGAGAAGCTCTAAGTCCCTGGCTCACTGTCCTCTCTGTGGCAGGCACACCTCTATAGTTGTATACAAGGATGAGTTCTTCTTCGGCAGCAGCGGTATTTCCAGCTGTACCCCGGTGAGTGGCTACCCCTGACCTGCAGATGGGGGGTGGGAGGGTATAGCCTGAGAAGTTCGGCTCCTAACATGTACCCCTGGCCTGTGGCAGTTCTTCATATTAGCATTTAAGCCAGGTGTGGTGGTGTGCTACACATGCCTTGAATCCCAGCACTTGGGAAGCAACAGATGAATCTGTGAGTTGAAGGCTGGCCTGATCTACTCAGAATGTTCCAGAACAGCCAAGGCTACATAGTGAAAGACACTTTCTTAAAAAAAAAAAAAAAAAAAAAAGGAAAGAAAAGAAAAGAAAAAGACTTAAGCTAAGTAGTTTTATAATACTAGTGGTTGTGAAAAGAGGCAGGAAGATTGGGAGTTCAACTTTCTTGGCTACATATTGAGTTCAAGGCTAACCTAAGCTACCTGAGACCCTCTCTAAAAAGGAGTAGTGCTATGGCTCGGAGGCAGCTGGGCAGGGCACTTGCCACCAAGCCTGACTACCAAGCTCACTCTCTACAACCTTCACAGCAGAAAGAGCGAACCGTCCCTTAACTCTTCCTCCGACTGGTGCTCACGTTTATGCTCATGCTCATAGTAGAGAGGATGATGAAACCTAAAAACATGGCTTAGAGGGACATAATTCAATAGTCAAGAATCCTGGCTGCTCTGCCAGAGGAACTGGATTTGATTCACAGCATCCACGGGGCAGTTAACAACCATCTGTAACTCTAGTTCCAGGGTATCCAATGTCCTCCTCGGGTACTGCATGCAGATAGTACAAAGACATACACGTGCAAGCAAAACACATAAAAATAAATTTTAAACTCAAAATATATATAGTGGGGGTGGGGGTATGTGTGTGTGCACACCTTTAATCTGAGCACTTTATTTTTTTATTTTTTTGAGACAGGGTTTCTCTATATAGCCCTGGCTGTCCTGGAACTCCTCACTCTGTAGACCAGGCCGGCCTCGAATTTAGAAATCCGCCTGCCTTTGCTTCCCGAGTGTTGGGATTAAAGGCGTGCGGCCCAGCAATCTGAGCACTTTAATTCCACAGAGGCAGGCAGATCTCTTACAAGTTAGATCCCAGCCTGGTCTACAGAGCTAGTTCTAGGACAGCCAAGGATACACAAAGAACCTTGTCTCAAAAAGCAAAACATGTCTCGAAAAACCAAAAAAAAACAAAGAAATTAACAAATGTGTATGTGTGTGTGTTTATAATTAAAAAAAAAAAAAAAAAAAAAAAAAAAGAGCTGGTGAGATGAGATAGTTCAGCAAGTACAAGTTACTTGCTATCCACCAAGTCTGATGATGGCCTGAATCTGTTCCCTTCAAACCACATAGTGGCTTTTATAAGTTATTCTCTGACCACTTTGAATGCACACAAATAAATAAATAGATAGATAGATAAATAAATAAATAAATAAATGTATGTGTGTGTATGTATGTATGTATGTTTAAAAAAATGTTAAGCCAAAGAAAGAAAAACAGCCGGAGGTGTGCCTCAGTGAACACTGGCCTGGCATGAAAGCCCTGTATTCCCTCCTGAGCACTGGGAGGAGGGAGAGCAGGGGAGACAGGAAGGAGAGTCCTCATTCAATGACACCCTCCCAGCTGACCCACTGTCGCCCTCCAGTCAGCTTGCTCCTGTGCTTCCTCTTCCCACAGGACCTTTCCGATTCTAATACCGATGCCCTTTTCAGAGCATTTCTCTCAGAGCCTTCTCAGGATTGCAGGTTCATTTTAATATCATAAGTAGGAAGTCATTCTTAATTTTTTCACTGGCCACCCTAAATGTCTTTCATTAAGCCGCGTCACTTTTTTTTTTTTTTTTTTTTTCAGACAGGGTTTCTCTGCATAGCCTTGGCTGTCCTGGAACTCACTCTGTAGACCAGGCTGGCCTCGAACTCAGAAATCCGCCTGCCTCTGCCTCCTGAGTGCTGGGATTAAAGGTGTGTGCCACCACACCCAGCTTTTTCTTTTTCTTTTCTTTTCTTTTTTTTTTTTTTTTCTGCATCACTTTTTTTTGTCCACTTTTTGAAATTAAAAGGTCTCATGGTTGAGGCTGGCCTCAAAGCCACTGTGCAGCTGAAGAGAATCTGGAGCCTCCTGATGCCTTTGTCTTTACCTCCCAGGTTCTAAGGTCACAGGTGTGTTTGTACCCCAAAAGCCTGATCAGTTCTTAAATCGGTCAGTCTGTCACTCTTCATCTCTTCCCATTTCCCAAGAGCTTTCATTGCAGTCCTGAGCACTTCCTGTCTGGACTGGACCTATGAAACTAGCTTGTTCTCCCTCTGTCTTCCATGTTGGAGACAGAATTTTTTTTTTTAAAGATTTATTTTATTTATTATATGTAAGTACACTGTAGCTGTCTTCAGACACTCCAGAAGAGGGAGCCAGATCTTGTTATGGATGGTTGTGAGCCACCATGTGGTTGCTGGGATTTGAACTTATCACCTTCGGAAGAGCAGTCGGGTGCTCTTACCCGCTGAGCCATCTCACCAGCCCCCCAGAATTTTTTTTAAGATGGAATCTCTGAGATCCTCCTGCCTCTGACTCCCAATTAAAGTTATGTACCACCACACTACATTCAACTCACCATGTAGCCATGGGTGACTGTGAGCTTCTGACTGTCCCCTCTTCATCACCATAGTGCTGGGACTATGTAGCCCTGGCTATCCTAAAACTCTAGGTAGACCAGGCTGGCCTTGAACTCACAAAGATCTACCAGCCTCTCTCTCAAGTGCTGGGACTAAAGGTATGTACTACTGTTCCCTACATGATGAGTTTTAGATGCTGGGTTTGTTGTTTTGTTTTTAGGGAATTTCAGTTTTCACAGTGTTCCCAGTTTAGCCAGAAGATTCCACAGAGGCCTTCCATGGCCCCTCTGATCTTGTCTCTGGATCCCTCTCTAGCCATCCTCCTCAGTTCTATCTTCTGACTGCTGCCCTCTTCCTGCTTGGCCATTTAAACCAAGACTCCAGCCTCAGGATAGCTCTCTGATCCTTCACCTGAATGTGCCTCTCTGTCCTTCAGGTTTGAGTGGGTGTCAGTTCCCTCAGACAGATCTCAGCCTGGCCCTCCCCTGCCACAGGGACCAACAAATGACATTCTCTGGTTCTTCCAGCATGGCCCTTATCTCTGCTTGTCATGATCCACTGGAGTATACAATTTTTACCTACCTTCCCTAATAAACTTAAGTTTCATGAGGACAGAAATCTCATGTTTTGTATACATTATACTCCCATTGTCCAGCTTAGATGTAGCATATAAGTTCTGTACGTATTTGTCATGTGGGTGAACAACAGGAGTTGCAATAGTGCCCTCTTGTTCTTTGGAACATTAGAGAATTTTCCTCTGGCTGTCACAGTTACCATAGTTACTGCTCCTGCTCACTATGCCTTCCCCAATGCCTAGAGCAGTGTCAGCCTCAAGGAAAGTGCTCAGGGCTGTCAGTGCATGGCTTTCCCAGGTCTGCCCTCCTTGATGGCCAGTTGCTGCCCTTTGGCTCCTGTTCCCACAGCTTTGCTCTCCTGTTACAGCCCAGCTGCCATGTTCTCACCTTGTGGTCATCTACTGGGGACAAAAGGAGACCAAAGGTTCCAGGTTTCTGTCTTTTGTTTGTATTTTTTGAGACGGGTTTCTCTGTGTAGCCCTGGCTGTCCTAGAGCTCACAATGTAAACAAGGCTGGCCTCCAACTCACAGAGATCAGCCTGCCTCTGCTTCCCGAGTGCTGGGATTAAAGGCATGTGACAGCACACTCGGCTAGGTTTCTGTCTTTAACAAGAGAGTGAACAGGAAGTGCAGGAGACCTGCACAGGGTCAGCTTCCAGGCCCCACAAGCAACTGGAAGCCCAAGTATCACTCTAACCTTGATACAAACAGGAGATAGCCTCTACCTGTGACAGGAGTATCCCATCAGTTAAAGATGAAGCTGATGGGACAGTGTTTGTAGTTTTATGAAAGAAGTCCCAATAAAATAATAGTTTTCAAGCCTGTCGCAGTGGTACATAACTCTAATCCCAGCACTTAGGATATACTGGCAGGTGGATCTGTGAGTCCAAGGCCAACCAGGCCTGCACAGTGAAAACTTGTCTAAAAATAATTTAACAGATGAGGAACATAGCCTGCAGTTCACAAGATCCCTCTGCAAAATGTTAAAATGTTAACAAGATGTTGGGGTCCCAGCACTAGAGCATTTGCCTAGCGTGCTTAAAGCCCTGGACCTGTTCATCCCCTCAACAGCCAAGAAAAAGCAAAACAAACAAACGATAAAGATGGTGACTTAGTGATTTTTCTTGGGTTGACTCTTTCAGGGAGGGACATTGCTTGGGCCCCCAGACTCTGTGGTTGATGTGGGGAGCACAGAAGTCACAGAAGAAATCTTTCTGGAATACCTGTCCTCCCTGGGGGAGTCCCTGTTCCGGTGAGTAAGGACAAGGTGGTGGGTGCTTGTGTGCTCCACTAGGCAATCAAACCCTGGAAGGCAGGGCCAGCTTGGCCATCCCTGACCCTCAACTCCAGCCAGATCAGTCTCTACTCTTACTATTAAGAGAGTTATTATGCTATAGAAAGAGCCTGAGTCTCATCAACAGCCAGCATTGTATCCCAGCATGCTTCCTGCTAAAGTCTCAGAGGAAGCGAGGTTCCTTGCTCCTGCTGATTAGAATCTGTGAGTATGTCCTCCGCTGCCTCAGGCAAGTGTTTTTCCTACTGGGAAACAGGGTTTGTGGTAGGAGAGAGATGAACTACCAACTTGAATTAATAGATCTTGAGAAGCTTAAGTCAGACTGAGGATGCAGTTTTATTTGGCAGAGTGCACAAAGCTTTGGGTTCAATCCCCCCACACCACAGAAACCTAAACTGATAAGTTAGCACATGCTTTTAATCCCTGCACTCCAGAAGTGGAGGCAGGAACATTAGAAGTTTGAAGTCATCCCTGGCTTCATTTGGAATGAAAGGCCTACCTGTGCTATAGAGACTCTGTCTAAAGAAAAAAATAAAAAAAAAAAGTCAAAGCCTGATAAGATGACTCATCCATTGGGCACAGGCATTTTCCATAGGGTGCAACAGCCAGCCTGAGTGTGAACCCCAAAGCCCACACTGTGGAAAGAGAGGACCTGATCTCGAACATTGTCCCCACACACATACACACAAAATGAATGTTTAAAAAAAAGATCAAGGAAGGTCTTGAGGGATGGCTTAGAGAAAAAGAACATTTATTGAGAGATTCTTAGAGGATAAGGCCAGGGATCAGTTCCCTGGACTCACATGGAGAACACCAACAGCCTATAACTCCAATAACAGGAGTTACAGTCTTCTGGCCTTCACTGTCTATAGGCACAAACATGGTACACATACATTCATACACGTTCATATACATAAAATATGTAAAAAAATTTTTTTTTGGTTTTTCAAGACAGGGTTTCTCTGTATAGCCCTGGCTATCCTAGAACTCACTCTGTAGGCCAGGCTGGCCTTGAACTCAGAAATCTGCCTGAGTGCTGGGACTAAAGGCGTGCGCCACCACGCCTGGCTATGAAAATATTTTTTTTTTTTTTTGAGACAGGGTTTCTCTGTATAGCCCTGGCTGTCCTGCTCACTTTGTAGACCAGGCTGGCCTCGAACTCAGAAATCCACCTGCCTCTGCCTCCCGAGTGCTGGGATTAAAGGTGTGCGCCACCACGCCCGGCTGAAAATTTTTTTTTAAAAACTAGACAATTTCATTAAGAGTTCATCTCTGATCCTAGTTCCAATGTGAGTGTAGATTCTGGAACTGTGTAGAAGCCATGTGTTTCTGGTTCATCTTTCCCTTGTAAGTCACTGCTCAGAGGTCCAGATCTGCAGACAGCAGTCCTTCTGGAGGGTATGAGAGGACTGGTCATAGTCCTCACATAAGGCTCTGCCCACCTTCCCACTCCACAGTCAAAGTCACGCCACATAGATGCTGCTGGCCTTCTCATCTGCTCTCCAAACCTCTCTCCATGTACAGAGGAGAATCCTACAACCTCTTTGAACACAACTGTAACACCTTTAGCAATGAAGTGGCACAGTTCCTGACTGGGCGGAAGATCCCTTCTTACATCACCGACCTGCCCTCTGAAGTTCTCTCCACGTGAGTGTGACCACTCTGTTTCTATCCCTGCCAACTCTGAAAAATCCTCATCTGAGGCAGTCAGGAAGATCAGACCGGCCTCGGCTCCCTAATGGACTTCCTGAGAAGAGCCTAGGCTGTGTGGGACCCTGTCTCAGAAATAAAAGGAAAGGCAGGAAACCCTTAAACTTAGTACCCCTTCCCTAGGGCAGCCGAATCCTCACAACCAGTAGGACCTGTCTGGTGGCAGGTTCCACCACAGAAGGCCACCATTGTTCCCAACTACCAGTGTGCACTAGTCTGACCTTCTGCCTCCTTGGAGCTGAGTTTAAGTGCCACCACAGAATTTAGAGACCTACTAGACACTAGTTTTTTTTTTTTTTTTTTTTTTTTTTTTAAAGATTTATTTTATTTATTATATGTAAGTACACTGTAGCTGTCTTCAGACACTCCAGAAGAGGGCGCCAGATCTCGTTACGGATGGTTGTGAGCCACCATGTGGATGCTGGGATTTGAACTTAACACCTTCGGAAGAGCAATCAGGTGCTCTTACCCGCTGAGCCATCTCACCAGCCCTAGACACTAGTTTTGATATTTACATAAAACCCCAGTATCTAATACACAAAGCCATTTCCCAAAAGTGCTTATCTATCATTTAGACTTCTGGAGGTGGCAGAACCCAGAATAACAGGTCAACCCAGTTCCGAACTGTGACTTGTCTCAGTCATCCACACCCTGAGCTCTGACACCCTCAAAAGACCAGATTCTGCCTGTCCTTGAATTCACAGTTGGAGGAAAGCCCTCAGCAGAGGTTTCCTCTGCCCCTGATGGGTCCAACCTTGGGAAGGGCCTGTGGGCCATCACCCAGATGACATCTCAAGAAAGGACACATACTCCCTTTTCTGATTCTATCAAGCTGCCTGTGCTCCCTCTAGGACATGTAACACTTTTAACACCTCTGGCTTCTCCTGATTTGGGTGGGGTCCTGACCAACAGAGGTCCTGACAGATAAATTCCTCAGTTCAAAACAAAACAAAAAACTACATAGAAACCAGTGCTGCTCAAGAGCTGGGTCTCCTAGGCCTCAGACTATCTTTTACCTGATAGATGTTCAAAACCCTGCCTCCAGATCTAGGTCATGAGACTCTGAGCAAGGTGGAGTAGCCAAAGGCTTTTCCTGTTAGTGGGTGGGGTCCCTGATTTGTCTGAGTGGGAGTTGATTTAACACTTGGAGCAGTTTACAAGCACTTTATTTCCTTGATCTTAGGGTTGATTTAAATATGTCTGTAGCAGCTTGGCCCAGTGGTGTGCGCATAGAGTCCTAGCACTCGTGAAGCTGAGTTTGAAAGAAGCTGGGTGCTTTGATACATGCCTGAAATCCCAGCACTTGGGAAGTAGAGACAGGACGATCAAGAATTTCAGGGCCAGCCTTGACTACATGAGACATTCCTTCAACTATGGACACAAGTACATCAGTCTGTACAGAAAGCTCTAGTCCCCTCTGGGCAGCCAGCCTGTTCAACGACAGCTCAGCAGGCCTTTGCCAGGGTCAGTAATAAGATGGTAGGACCACACAGAGAAGGGGGCCTGGGAGTAAATCCATAAGGCGAGCTACTTGGAAGATTGTTAGTGAGCTTTCTGCTCCTAGAGCAGAAACCTGAGATACGTAGTTTATAAACGGGAAGACTTTACATTGGCATGCTGCTGGAGTTTTCAGATCATGGTCACTTAACACTGTTGCCTTTGAACTTGTGATAAAGAAACTCATCATGGTGGGAGCACATGGTAGAGTAGAGCTGCAAAGAGGAGGATAAAAGACTAAGTTTCTATTGTCTCCTTCAAGGGCATATGTAGTCAGTGACTCAACAGACCCCACCCCTTAAAGTGTTTCACAGGTAGAGAACCAGTATTTAACACATGGACCTTGGTTAGGGAACACTTATCAAACCATAATCCTCTTACAAAGAAAACCTTCTAAACTATGGTAGTAGATTCTGATTAGCAAGAAACTCATAACAGGCCAAATAAGAAACTGGGGAATCCTCAGCCCTAAATAGAATAGGAGCCATTGCAGAAGATGGGATAGAAAGAGTTGAAGAGCCAGAGGCAGTGGACAGCTTCCAAGGAAGCAGTGTCTACTGGGTACAGCAAGGCAGCCGAGCATAGACACTCAAAGGAGTTGTGGCTACATGCACCAGACTTTTGCAGACCCAAGCCCAGTGTAGACAGGGGAGTTGGACCTGAAATCCCACCCCTCCCTAAGGAGCTGTTGGTAATTGTTAGCTGCTGGGAGAGGGAAGGTCAGTCTTCTCCAGGACTGTACCTCCTAATATGTCTGTCATACTCCAGTAGAAAGCTACACTTCCAAGAACGTTTGGGCAGTACAGAATGGCCTTGATGGGGGGAAAAGGTGGTGTAGGTAGGGAGGTGGGGGGAAATCTCTGAAGACTTTGAGAGAGAGGATTACTAGGATCAAAACACATTGTATGAAATACTCAAAGACCTTCTATTTGTTACATATACTGTGGTGGTCCAAGCCTTTAATTCCAGCACTCGGAAGGCAGAGAGGTAGGCAGATTTCTGTGAGATTGAGTCCAGCCTGGTCTACGTACCAAGTCTGTGAAGAGAGACTCTCAAAAGATTTTTTTTTTTTTTTTTTTTTTTTTGATTTTTTTCGAGACAGGGTTTCTCTGTCTAGCCCTGGCTGTCCTGGAACTCACTTTGTAGACCAGGCTGGCCTCGAACTCAGAAATCCGCCTGCCTCTGCCTCCCGAGTGCTGGGATTAAAGGCGTGCGCCACCACGCCCGGCCTCAAAAGATTTTTTTAAAAAAGCCATTATGGGTGGTCCTGCTGTGACCACCATCTGTGACTCCATTCTATCTGTGGGTAAGCTGCACTTCAGACACCTCCCAGCTCATGTCTGTTTCTCCACAGGCCCTTTGGACAAGCACTTCGGCCCTTCCTGGACTCCATTCAGATCCAGCCTCCAGGAGGGAACTCTGTGGGCAGACCCAATGGCCAAAGCTAACAGGACTGCACGGGACCGCCCACCTCGCCAGGGCTTTTCCTTTTTAAACAAAACAAACCCTACCAGATTTCTATTTTATAATTTTACATCAGAGCTAACAGGGACGGCTTTTTAAATATCCCAGGGAAGGAGTTCATCAGGCTGCATGTAGGACAATGCTCCTGAGAAAGATCAAATGCCATCCCTTCTAATAGTATTATACTAATTTATTAAGGCTGTCTTGTCTGTGAGTTCACTTTTGACGCTGTTGCCTAAGCGTCCTCCACACTGGAGAGAGAGGGTGCTTGTTTAAAGAGAAAGCAAGAGTCAAAGTCTGGGAGAACCCCATCTCGGACCCTCTTTCCAGAGAACACCCACATTCCACCCAGGTTGCCACCCTGTGGAACCCAGGTGAGTTTTATACTGTCCATTCCCCTGGAGCAGTCACTGAACCAAAGGACTTGGAGTACATGGGGACCAGCTGTAGGCTCCTCACTCAACCTAAGTGAACTCTTTAACCACAAGTTTACCCCTCCTCCCGAGACAAGGCCACCCATCACAGCCCAGCCGGAGCAGCCACGGCGTCAGGATCAAAGGAGACTGGCAGCAGGTGTGAGGCCAGAGAAAACAGGAGAAAGCCATTCTTCCTCCTCCTCCTATCTGAGTGCCAACCCTCGATGCCCACCCCTAAGCTGCTCTTCCTCAGCACAGCTTGACCTGTCACCTTTAATAAAGGTCTAGGCTGCAGCAGCAGAGACACAGGCCTTCTGTCTGAGAATAATGTCAGTTATTTATAGTCAATAGAGCCAGCCACTCAAACCCATATGGATTTGTCCTCTAGGGACTAGGGGGACATGATTGTTCTCCCAAAACAAGTCTCTGATGTAGAAAATACCATAATGATGTAGATTCATGGTGGGAAGAAAATTTGGAGTTGTCTCCAGTAGGGACTTTCACCTTATTCTTAATGTGTCTCCATTGTCATTCTGACCTCATGGGATGTGGTTGGGGTGTGAGTGGGCGTTTTCCTAATGATATGCTGCTAGGATTTCATAGGCAGGAATAGCCTAGAAGTCTATGATCTAGACTCTAGGTTCCAGAGGGACCTTAAGGTTCTCTTCAGTGGTGTCAACCTTCTACTAGCTAATGTGGGGGACTGGACATGGAAAAGGGGGCTCAGAGCAGGCACCTGAGACTCCGCTCCACATCCATGGGGAGCCCCCACCATGGCTTCCTGCCACTTCTGAAACTTGAGCTCAGTTGTTCCTTCTGGGGTAGGCCTTTCCTCCCTGAAAAGCCCCTATTGGCTCACTTGCCCCTACCCTGCAGGCTTTGCCATTAGCCATAGCAGTAGGCATCATGGAGATCTCTGCCTCAGAGCTGACCTGTTGTCTGACCAGAGCCATGTCCACCTAGGATGTCAAATGGTGCTTTGGAACTTGAAGGTCACAGTCAGAAGGTTCTCAGGACTCAACAATGTACATGCGTATGTGGCTATCACGGAGAGTGGAAACCAACAGAGACTGTTTAGTGTTGGTCTGTTTGGCAGAATAGGGCTTAGAAGGTTCAGTGTCTAAAGCTTGGTGTTGCACGCCTTTAATCCCAGCATTCGGGAGGCAGAGGCAGGCGGATTTCTGAGTTTGAGGCCAGCCTGGTCTACAAAGTGAGTTCCAGGACAGCCAGGGCTACACAGAGAAACCCTGTCTCGAAAAACCAAAAAAAAAAAAAAAAAAAAGCTTGGTGTCTGAGAAGGCAGGGGTTGCTGGAAGCCATCACTTTCCCCTTTGCCTGGCTCCAGCTGGTAGCATCTCTGCCCAGAGCTCTGTCCTGAGGGTGCTCTCACATGGCCATTCTCTGGTTTTCTCCTCATAGCAGTAACACAATAACCGTGGTATTCTGAGACGTTTGCCTGAGGATTTTAGTCACTTAATTGCTTGAATTATCTCCTGTCATGTCTAGCAGCCATCCATGCCAATGACTGTGGCCGTGGCTAGCAGAGAGATGGGAAGACTGGACAGTCTCTCTGGTCTCCTTCCCCTATGCAAGTCCCATTGTCACCAGAATCCCAGGCCAGGAACCCCACACCCCACCTTTACATTTCTCTGTCCCAGTATCTCAGGAGCATACTGTTCATGACCAGGTGACTCCACCTGGGCCTGTACAAGCAAGCTGAGAGGAAAAGGAGTCGCGTGGTTCATGTCACATAGTGGACAGCCCTGTCCTCTGGTCAGTTGGTCAAGGGACAAGGGAAGTGGAGGCATGAGACCATCTTCCTCTCCTAGACTGAAGTGTTTCTTTGAGATTCCTTCATGACTTCCTTGAAGTCAAACTAATATGTCTAATACGGAGGTGTTTGCTGGTTTTCATTGGTGTTTTTTCTAATGCAATAAACTCATGTCTGCCTGCTGCTGTGGTGAGTTGCTTGAATCTTGGCAGGAGGCAGCCCCTGGCTTCCCCATTTGTCTCCATCTGAGGTTAACCGTGCTACCTTCGCTTAGTTGGAAAGCTTGTGGATAAGCGAGGGTGGTAAAGAGAGGTGTGTAGTTTTCACCATTGGTCTGTAAAGATAGAGAAAGGACCCAGCGGAATACTGCTGTACTGAGCAGAAGGCAGGAGGATCGCCATGAGGTCGAAGCTACCATTAGGCGTGCATACGTGTTGCCCCAGTTTGGCTTGCAACTGGTAATAGAATAGCTTCATATTCTAAGATGTTCCTCCAGGATCATTAGGACCAATAGGAGATGCTGCAAGAATTTTCACCCTGAGGGGAGACCAAGCAACGTCTAGACCCCTCCTTATAAGGTCCCAACGACAAACCAAAATTCCATTCTACCAAAGGTCACCTTGGAGATTGAGTTTATAATGAGGCTGCTCATAGAGCCAAAGGTGTTACAGAAAGGAGTGCAATAGCCCTAAGAAGCCACACCTCCCAGCATACGTGACAGCTTTCCCCTCACAGCATAGATAGGGAGCCCCCTTTTCATCCTTCCCAGACTGCAGACTCTTAGGATTCCAAGGTCACATGCAGTGAGAGCAGGATTCCAGGCCGCTAAGTACGAAGAGTGAATACGCTGGAGAGCGTCCAGTGGCCCCTCCCAACCCTCCTAGGAGGGAGTATGACAGCAAGCCACAGCTGACCTCCAGGGACAGTACTCCTATGAGGGGCGTCTGATCTCATGAAGTAGCAAGTGTGTATGCTGGTTTCATCTCTGGCCCTGAATAAGCACTGTGGTTGCCAGTCAGCCTTCTGGAGGCTTCCCTGGTATCTCCAGGTGTGCAGCCTTGCCAGCTGTATACAAAATCCAGTAGGGCCAGGCCTGTGTTGATTCTTTCCCAACAACAGCTCAAGGGTAGGGATTGGACCCAATACACAAGAGGAAACAAAAGAGAAACATCCAGCTGGCCATGCCATCTTTGAATCTGGGCCATAGTCTCAGATGTCATCACTTGAGGCAAGGAGCCTTTCCAGTGTGCTAGTTTCTATAAGGCAGAGTACGGATGGTTTTGCCTGACATACCTGCTTCCTAAGAACACACTAGGCAGGGAGTTTTGAGATCTCTACTCAGATAATCAACCGCCCAGGCTACCCGCCTTGCAGGGTACTGCTGCTGTAGCCAGTGCTTGGCACAGACTGCATGCTCAGTAAACTTCAGGTTACTAAAGTAAGCCTTCCACAGCCATTGGCTGTGGGTTTCCTTAAATCAGTGCTGTGCACAGGCCAGTCCTGTGCTGAGGTGTAGCGCCACCTGCTTTTGGGGGGGGGGTGAAAAAAAATGACAGAAAACAGGTGTTTACACCCTTAGGTTTTGAGACAAATGACCAGCCAAGTCTGGGGTAAGTTCATTCGACCTTCGTGTCCCCTTTGAACTCTAGACCCATTTCCCTGAAAGCCACTGCAAAGCAGTACTGGACTCTGCTCAGGGACAGCACCCAGTAGAGAAGGGGAGGCCTTGTCCTGTTAGGAATCATACTGTGGCGAAAACTAGGGGACAAACACAGGAGACAGGAGAACCATAAATGACAGCACCGGATGACAGCACAGTGGCTGAGCTTAGGAGTGAGCAGCTGTGTGGGGGCAGGGCCACACAGGGCCGGGCGTGGGAATCAGGGAGACTGGTGGGAGGTGACGCCGCAGGGTAACAGGAATTTGGGTGAGGAAGGCTGTGCTGTGTAGTGAGAGGTCCATGCTCAGTGCCTAGATCTATAGAAAACACTGAGTACAAGGGCTCCTAAGAGCCTCTATAAAACAAAGACCAGAGGCTGGAGAGATGGCTCAGCAGTTAAGAGCACTCACTGCTCTTCCAGAAGTCCCGAGTTCAATTCCCAGCAACCGCATGGTGGCTCACAATCATCTATCTGTACGGGAACCGATGCTCTCTTCTGATGTGTCTGACCACAGCAACAGTGAGCAGCTCTGGGACCACAGAGCCATTTATGCTGCCTCTTACCAGCTCCACTAAGCCTGCCTCCAGAAACCAAGTTTGATTTAAGAGGTATGCTTTGACTTCTCAAGTTTTGTTTTTTTTTCTTTCAAAACAAAATTTGTGCCAGGTTGCTCTTCACGTGGAATCTGTCCTGTCAGGCACATGCCTTGTCCATAATCTCAACACTTGGGAGGCTAAGGCAGAAAAATTTGTCACAAAGTATGGATTTGTCTGAAATACAGAATGAAGCCATTAAAAAAAATGTAGAAAGGTGTAATGGCAGTAACGCTCAGAAAAAGAAAGTACAAACGTACTGGATAGAACAGGCCAAGAACCCAGCAGGGACCTGTCACACCACTGAAGGGAATGCCCTGGGGAGCCTGGGGACACGTCCTAGTTGCCCTTTTTCTTGTGAAATGTTTGTGCTGCGGTGAGAAGTATGAACACCAGGGGGCGCTGTGGACCTGCCTGGTACCCCAGGCCTCAGTCATATTCCCAAGACTCCTGTGAGCCAGGCTGCTCTTGACTTTGAAGAGCCTCAGTGGCTAACAGCCAAGCTCTTTGTCCCCATTTTAGAAAAGCCCAACTGAAACTTGACCTTCCTCCTCTCTCCAGGGAAGCCCACCCCCTGCTGAGGGTGCATTTCTCCTACAGTTCCACCAGCACCTCCCTGAGTATCTATCTATAAGGACTAAGGTCGGATTGAGTAGGTCATGTAAACAGACAAACACCCTCTGGGGTCACTGAGTGCCCAGAGAGAGGCCCTGCCACAGGGTTCTTACTGATAACTCTGAGACCCTAGAACCTTCTTTAAAGTTGGAATGATGATTCTATTTCCACAAAGTTGTCCTCGGACCTCCATATATGGGCCCTATTACTACACATGCACCACCTTCTATAGCATATACAACAATAATAAATACATAAGTAAGTGCAAAAACAAAACCCCTCTGGAATTCCTTTGGATTTGGACTGAACCTTTGACATTGAGACCTTGGTTAAGGCCTTCCCCTCTCTACGCCTCATGTTCATCTGTGCCAGACAAATGTATGTGTTGTCTCTAAGATCTGTCCAGTCTAACGGTTGTCCAGACCTAGCCTGAGCAGTAGTTTGGTCACATGCTCTATCCAGTACTCCCTGCGCTTTGATCCATAGAGATCTGTTTTGTCCCCACTGACGGAAGAAGTCCCAAGGGGACCAGAGACAACCCAGCAACAGCCTCCACTCCAGCAAACAGCACCTGAGCATGCGCACTTAGCCCTTGTTTAACTTAAGTAGACTGCCCTAGTGGGAAACACCATGCATTGTAAGAGAAAAAATAACCCAAAAGACCCACCCCACTGATGGGCAGCTGGTCTTGCAAAGAGCCTTTGCAAGTCCATGGCTTCCCTGCTCCCCACTCTTCCTAGGCTAACCCCGTTAACCCTAATAAGAGGAAGTGACTGAAAAGATCCACCTGTCCAAGGTCACCAGGAAGAGCAGCCTCATGAACTGTCAGTCTCAGCCAGGCCATGGTGGCACATGCTTTTAATTCCAGCACTTGGGAGGCAGAGGCAGGTGGATTTCTGAGTTTAAGGCCAGCCTGGTCTACAGAGTGAGTTCCAGGACAGCCAGAGCTACACAGAAACCCTATCTCAAAAAAAAATGAAAAGAAATAAATAAAAAATAAAAGTCACACTCCAGGTCTCAAAAAAGAGGCTGGTGGTCCCTAAATTATTTTTTTAATTATCTTAGGGCTAGAGGGGTGGCTCAGTGGTTAAGAGCACTTGTTACTTTTGCAGATGACCCAAAACCAAGCTTTCATATGGTGGCTCACAGTGACTTCCAGTTCCAGGGGATCCAAAGCTGCCACCTGACTTCCACAGGTGCCAGGCACACACATGATACACACACATTCAATCAAGCAAAAAAAAAAACATATAAAAATGATTTTAAACTAGTTTTATCTTTTTGGGGTTTTTTGAGACAGGGTCTTACTATGTAAATTTTGGCTGTTCTGGAACACTCTCTGTAGACCAGGCTGGCTTTGAACTCATAGTGATTAATTGCCTCTCTCTCATAAGTGCTGGGGCCTAAGGCATGTGCAACCATGTCAAGCCTCTTGCCTTTTAATAACAGCGAGCAGCCAGGAGAAAGCAGGGCATTTAAAAGAACAGAAGAAACGAGTAGGAGAAAGCCTCCACATAGGAGCCACGCCACGCAGACCAAACATGGACAGCACTTACCGTGGACCCTCAGTCTTGTATCTTGACCCAGAAGAGCCCATCTTGTCAAGCTGAAGTTACAGGTCCTTGGCCTAGAGTCCTGCCTTGCTCTGGTTGTCAAAGTCACCCACTGGCCAGTCTTCCCCAGTCTTGTTCCTTTCTTTCCCTAGGGCTTCCCCAGGGCCCTATCTGAGTACCAGTTGCCAGGGACAAACCTTTCTCTTAAAGGGACACACTGGAAGCCTCAGGGATTGCTCCAGCTCAGGTCTGTGACTCAGGACAAGTCCTTCCACATCTGGGTTTCACCACATCTGGGTTTCAATGGCATGATTCCTGAAGGACTACATACGGTTGGATTGCAATGGGAAAAGAGACCTTACAGATGGCCATGGTGGTACAGACTAATGATCCCATTGCTTCAGGAGCAGGGGAAGGGGGAGTGTAGGCCAGCCAAGAGTGTGTAGCAAGATCCCATGCAAAGAGAAAAGAAAAAAGGCCAGGTTGGTGGCACAAGTTTGTAATCTCAGTTTTTAGCCGAGAAGGCATAAGAATTGGAAGTACACTGGGCAGTGGTGGTGCACTCCTTTAATCCCAGCATTTGGGAGGCAGAGGCAGGTGGATTTCTTTTCTTTTTTTTTGTTTTTTTTGTTTTTTTTGTTTTTTTTCGAGACAGGGTTTCTCTGTGTAGTCCAGGCTGTCCTGGAACTCACTCTGTAGACCAGGCCTACCTCGAACTCAGAAATCCGCCTGCCTCTGCCTCCCAAGTGCTGGGATTAAAGGCGCGCGCCACCACGCCCGGCTGCAGGTGGATTTCTGAGTTCGAGGTAGGCCTGGTCTACAGAGTGAGTTCCAGGACAGCCAGGGCTAGACAGAGAAGCCCTGTCTAGAAAAACCAAACAAACAAAACAAAAGAATCAGGAGTGCTAGGTCATCCTTGCTGCACAGGGAAGTAGAGGCCTTTCAGAGCCCTCTACTGAAGTCTAAAAAGGACAATTCACTGAAAATCTAAACCAGAGGGATATTCATGCTGTTTAGGAAAGAGACTTTTCTTTATCTTTGGGAAGTTACGTTAACCTTGAGACTCACAAGAGAAAAAGCACAATTTTGAACCAAATTTGAAATAACCTTTAATGACTAGGGTGGACTTTGGTCAAGACCACTCTCTAGAATTCCCAGCTAAGTGGAGACAATGTTGTAAGGAATTTTAAGGACAAAATCATATGGCCTTTGTATTTTCCCATGTGACTTTATCTTTCAGGAATTGCAACTCCCAGCATTCCAGGAAATTACTGGGTCCTTGGGCAGGTGGGACTCACAGTTTAACTTTAGGTCTTACATTCCCTCCTCCCTAAAGTGTTTTGTTTTGGTTTTGTTGTTGTTGTTGTTGTTTTGTTTTCGAGATAGGGTTTTTCTGTGTAGCCCTGGCTGTCCTGGAACTCACTCTGTAGACCAGGCTGGCTCCTCCCTCCTTAATCAAATCCTTGACTGTAGGATGGGTACTTATTTATACTGGGATCTAATAACCATCAGTTTCATGGTACCCAGACATGAATTATCATTTGGTTATTGTATCAATGATGTAAGAGCCAACAGTAATTAGGAGAAGCAGAATGACCAAAGGCTTTATGATAGCTGACAACAGTTACTACCCAGGAGGAGGCTGGAAATGGACGGGACGCCAGTCACTTTATCTCAGGACCACTTTCTGTAATACTTTTTAGTATACCAGATTACAATCCCAAATGGATTGTGTTGTAGAAAATATTTAATCTCAGGCTGGGGTTTCTGCCCTGCCTTTGGCCATTCAGTTCTCAGATAAAAGACACACACAACCTTGGTATTTATAATAAGCCTCAGTGAGCACCAGAGCTGGGCAGACATCTATTTCCTATGCTATTATGTCGATTTCCCTGCCAATAACTCCACAATATGATCTGCCATGTTCCATCCGGGCTGCTCTTAGCTCCAATTGGCCAGCCTTCGTGGCTATAGTTTCAAGATTCTTACCCATGGCATCTTCTCCTCTCTCTACCTAACTCTCTCTCCTCCTTGTGGTTCTCCCCAGATCCCTAGACCCTGCCTATCTCAATCCTGCCCAGCTATAGGCTATAGGTGTTGGTATCAGGATCAACTCTGAACCCAGTGACATCACACCTAGGCAAAGGCAGCTCACACATCTGTTGCCAAGGCAACTGACACCATATTCCCAGAATCCACTTGGCTCATCTCCCACCTTTACCTGCAAACTGCTATGTCACTATCCAAATAAAAAGAAGACCTCTCTGACCTACCTACCTCTTTTCTCTCTCTCTCTCTCTCTCTCTCTCTCTCTCTCTCTCTTCCCTCTACCCTTTCTCCTTAGGTGCCACCTCTGCCCTGTTCTCCTACAATAAGCCTCACGTGCAACTGTTTGGCCTGGTATGGTCTGTCTGGAGCCGTGCTTCTAGCACAACAGCAGGCATCTTTATTAACCAATCAGGGATAACCCTGTACAACCTACTACAGACTTGTACAGGAATAACAATTTTCCCTTAAAGCTATATACTACCTCTTCATTCTACATAAACCAGGCCAAAGCCGGGCATGGTGGCACACGCCTTTAATCCCAGCACTTGGGAGGTGAGGCAGGCGGATTTCTGAGTTTGAGGCCAGCCTGGTCTACAAAGAGTTCCAGGACAGCCAGGGCTATTCAGAAAAACCCTGTCTCGAAAAACCAACAAAACAAAACAAAACAGGCCAAGTGCTATATCATATTGTAGAACTATTTCAATTAATGAATCTACCAGTTGATATATGCAGGCCCACTTTCCTAGTATGCCAATTGGCAATATAGGCCATTTTGTCCCCTATACTAGGGAGTTTCCTTTTGACTTAGCATTTCAGCCTGCATGAGGAGGTGGGGAAGACATACTCTCCAGTGTAACTACTTCCAGCTGAAACTAGGGCAGAGTTGTCAGGACTCAGGAAGGCTGAAAGGCTAGTCAAAGGCTGGGAAGGGTTTCAGACAATGGAGCATTCATCAGAAGGTTCTGGTTAGCGAAGCCAGCTGAAGAGGCAGGAAGCAATCATATAAACTAAACTGGTTTACATAGACATTCAGCAAAGTCCAGAGCTCAGCAGTTTGTAGTCCACAGGTGATGCTCAAATGGTGTCTCAGCCAAATGGAAATCTACTGAGACAACATAGACTAGGGACAGAAGTTACAATTTAAAAGGGGGGGCTGGTGAGATGGCTCAGCGGGTAAGAGCACCCGACTGCTCTTCCGAAGGTGATAAGTTCAAATCCCAGCAACCACATGGTGGCTCACAACCATCCGTAACGAGTTCCAGGACAGCCAAGGCTACACAGAGAAACCCTGTCTCGGAAAAAAAAAAGAATTTAAAAGGAAACCTTACATTTGGAACTTTTCAGGCCCATAGTCCTAGTAATTGACGAAGAGGAAGAGTCTCAAGGCCAGCGGGGAGATCCCATCCTCAGAACTAGACTAGAAACTTGGCTACACTTATCTGGAGTCCATTTGACCTGTGACAGGTAGNTTTTTTTTTTTTTTAAAGATTTATTTTATTTTATTATATGTAAGTACACTGTAGCTGTCCTCAGACACTCCAGAAGAGGGAGCCAGATCTCGTTACGGATGGTTGTGAGCCACCATGTGGTTGCTGGGATTTGAACTTATCACCTTCGGAAGAGCAGTCGGGTGCTCTTACCCGCTGAGCCATCTCACCAGCCCCGAAGTTCTTTTTTTTTTTATTAAATATAGTACATCTTTTTTTTTAAAGATTTATTTTATTTATTATATGTAAGTACACTGTAGCTGTCTTCAGGCATTTCAGAAGAGGGCGCCAGATCTCATTAAGGATGGTTGTGAGCCACCATGTGGTTGCTGGGAATTGAACTCAGGACTTGGGAGGCAGAGGCAGACAGATTTCTGAGTTCAAGGCCAGCCTGGTCTACAGAGTGAGTTCCAACACAGCCAGAGCTATCCACAGAAACCTTATCTTGAAAAAAAACAAAAAACCAAACCAAACCAAACAAACAAACAAAAAAAAACAGTTCTTGTCACAGGTTTACTTTTAGGCTGGAGAGATGACTCAGGGATTAAGAGCACTGACTGCTCTTCCAAAGGTCCTGAGTTCAAATCCCAGCAACCACATGATGGCTCACAACCACCTGTAATGAGATCTGATGCCCACTACTGGTGTGTCTGAAAACATCTACAATGTACTTACTTATTATAATAAAGAAATCTTTGGGCCAGAGCAAGCAAGGCCAACTGGAGCAAGCAGGGTTGACTGGAGCAAGCAGAAGTCCTAAATTCAATTCCCAACAACCAGATGAAGGCTCACAGCCATCTGTACAGCTACAGTATACCCATATACATAAAATCTCTAAAAAAAAGAAAAAAGAAATGCCCCTATGATTCGTTATCTCTGTCATGTAGGTTAGGCGTTGGAACACTGCTGAAGAAGGTGAATGTGGAGTGCCTTTTGATGTACTAAGTGGCCCGGTGTCACTAGAGCAATCTTGGGCAGATCAGAAGAAAAATAAGTTGTGACTCTGGCTGAACTTTCTAGTAATAAGCAGTGAACCTGTGGGCCAAGGATATTGTCCTGAGCAGTGGTCCACAAACCTCATGAGGTCCTTACCACTCCCCAGGAAAGTACTCCATAGTCAGAGTCCAGAAAGCAGAGCATCAGAGAAAGGGGAAAAAAAAAAAAAAAGGATTCAATGTCTTACCAAAAAGAATGCCTCCAGAATTTGAGTGTGGAATGGTCTTTCTTATCTCGCTGGGGCCTCCAAATATTAATCTTTAGATTCAAAAATAAAAAACCAGTTCCATAATTTTGGGCCAAATTTGAAACAAGCTTTAATTAAATACTGACCAGGATGGAGTTTTGTGAGGATCACTCTCTGGAATTTTCAGCTGAGGGGCAACAAAACATGGGTTGTAGGGACTTTTGAGGACAAAATCATATGGACACTCTACTTTCCCATGTGGCTCTATTTTTTCAAAGAATACAACTCCCAGCATTCCAGGAATTCTTTGGGTAGGCAGGCCTTGCAGGTTAACTTTGGATCTTACAGTTATCCATTCCTAGTTCAAGGAAGGCAAAACTCATCCCACAGCTCTGATATCAGGACCTAGTTATTTCATTCAACCTGTTCCCTATGTTGGAAAAATAAAGAATAATCTCCATGTCACAAAAAGCAAAATAAAACAAAACAAAAAATGGGGGCTAGTGAGATGGTTCAGTGGTGAGGAGCACTAACTGTTCTTCCAGAGGTCCTGAGTTCAAATCCCAGCAACCACATGGTGGCTCACAACTATCTGTAATGGGATCCTATGCCCTCTTCTAGTGTGTCCACAGTGTACTCATATAAAATAAATGAATCTTATTAAAAAAAAACTAAAGAACATGGCGGCTGGATAGATGGCTCAATGTAAGAGCATACAGCTCTCTTTTAGAAGACCCAAGTTCAAGCCGGGCGTGGTGGCGCACGCCTTTAATCCCAGCACTTGGGAGGCAGAGGCAGGCGGATTTCTGAGTTCGAGGCCAGCCTGGTCTACAAAGTGAGTTCCAGGACAGCCTGGCTATACAGAGAAACCCTGTCTCAAAAAACCAAAAAAAAAAAAAAAAAAAAGACCCAAGTTCTATTCCCAACTCTGGCTGCAGAGGATCTGAGACCTCTGCCCCTCTCCCGGCCCCACCCCACCCCCATCTGCACTCACATAAACCCACACACAGAGACAAGTATATACATAACTTATAGTAAACCATACACAAATAACTTATAGTAAACCATACAAAAATAATGGACTCAGAGGGAAGCTTAAGAACCATTTTATTAGAGTTTAAAAAAAACATAGTGGAGCAAGCAACCTGAATATTCTGGCAGATTCCAGAAGAAATACAGAGAAAACCACGCCTTTTGGGGTTAGACATGAAGTTTAGTACAAGCAGCCCCGTGGCAGGAGCAGAAGAGGGGGAGGGGGGTATAAATAAAGCAAGAGAGCCCAGTACATCAACAGAAGAAAAAAAAAAAAGCCCAGACATTGGCAAGTATTCAAAAGAAGAGGAAAAGAAACAGCTACGTTTTGTAACTAAGGACTCCAGGAAGTGAGCAGACCACAAGCTGGAGGCCCCACAGGTGACTAGAACCAGGACAGTTTCCGAAAAGGAAAATACATTATCCCATTAAGGAGATAACTGTTCCTCTCATCTCTTTCGCATAGTTTTAGGTCAACCAGTCTTCCCGAGGTGTGGTCCCAGGGCCAAATAATTGACAGGCGTAGCTGGAGTAACACTTTTTTTTCTTTCAGTCCCTTGGGTAGATTCTCTGGGGAGTGAGCGGGAAAATGGGCAGGGTGGCGCTGCTTAAGCCCCACTCAGTCGTCCTCCAGCAGGTTGATCTTGGCGGGATCAAAATAGTTAGACTCCATGATGGGAAGGCCACTGGCCTCTCGGTGTCTCACCAGCATCCTAGCTTCCCGGCGGGCCCACTCCATCATCTTATAGTTGGGCACATAAGCCACAAAAGTAGTGCCAAGGACCAGGGTGATGGAAACACCAAAGAAGAAGACGGCGTGCATATTCCAGGCATCCACCTCTGGGTCATCGTCGTAACCATGGAAGTCTTGGTTCTTCAAGTACAAGTTCTCGTCCTCGGGATCTGGGTCCTCCATCCATTGCACTGTCCGTTCTTTCTGCTGCTTTCTGGCCGCAGAGGACCGGGCGATCACAGCCCTGGAGGAGCTGGATTTCCAGCGAAGTGGGGCAGCCTGGAGCCGTCGAATTGCGGAAAGGCTGCGAGCGCACAAACTTAACCGCCAGGCCGCCATGATAGCTGCAGAGGTGAGGGTTGGGTGGGCAGAGCGGAGCCCAGAGGAGAAAATAACGGCCTGAGGCAACTTCCGTTCCTGGGGGTGGGGCATGTATTTCGGCGGTGTCTGGAGAATAGCTTCCCCCTATTGATATCTACAGAGCACTGACTTCCTCAGAGACTATGGGAGCAGTCCTAACTGCATTAAATGACACACCTAATGCTGACGGTCAACCAGCATAGATGTAAGAGATGGAAGTCGGAAGCCGGGCATGGTGGCGCATGCCTTTAATCCCAGCACTTGGGAGGCAGAGGCAGGCGGATTTCTGAGTTTGAGGCCAGCCTGGTCTACAAAGTGAGTTCCAGGATAGCCAGGGCTACACAGAGAAAACCTGTCTCGAAGAAGAAAAAAAAAAAGATGGAAGTCGGGTCCTCTGGAAGAGTTATAAGAGTGCTTAACTTCTGAGCCATCTCCCCAGCACCTAAAATGTTTATTTTATAAATCAAGCACAGTAATAAGTAATTAGTAATGGGGCTGGTGAGATGGCTCAGCGGGTAAGAGCACCCGACTGCTCTTCCGAAGGTGATAAGTTCAAATCCCAGCATCCACATGGTGGCTCACAACCATCCGTAACGAGATCTGGCGCCCTCTTCTGAAGTGTCTGAAGACAGCTACAGTGTACTTACATATAATAAATAAAATAAATCTTTAAAATAAAAGTAATTAGTAATAACTAATAACGATTGTAACATAACACTTCCTTGAAAATTCTTGGAATGTGGAATCCTCCTCTCAGATTCTCACTGTACCACATAATGCTACATGTGATGCCGCGGCATGATGCAGGTGTGAATAGGAGCTGGACTGAGGAGAAGAATGTGGGCATTGGGACATAGGACACCACCACCTTCCTCCTTGAACACAGAGGCAGATCCAATATCACCGACTCTTTTTTTTTTTTTTTTTTTTTTTAAAGATTTATTTAGTTAGGGGCTGGAGAGATGGCTCAGTGGTTAAGATCAATGACTGCTCTTCCAAAGGTCCTGAGTTCAAATCCCTGCAACCACATGGTGACTCACAACCATCTGTAATGAGATCCGATGAAGAGGTTCTAGTGTGTCTAAAGACAGCTACAGTGTACTCACATACATAAAATAAATAGCCGGGCGTGGTGGCGCACGCCTTTAATCCCAGCACTCGGGAGGCAGAGGCAGGCGGATTTCTGAGTTCGAGGCCAGCCTGGTCTACAAAGTGAGTTCCAGGACAGCCAGGGCTAGACAGAGAAACCCTGTCTCGAAAAACCAAAAAAAAAAATAATAATAAAATAAAATAAATAAATAAATAAATCTTTGGGCCAGAATGAGTGGGGCTGAGAGAGAGAAAGAGAGAGAGAGAGAGAGAGAGAGAGAGAAGCCAGAGAAAGAAGAAGAAGAAGAAGAAGAAGAAGAAGAAGAAGAAGAAGAAGAAGAAGAAGAAGAAGAAGAAGAAGAAGACCCCCAAAGGGAAAAAAGGTTTATTTATTTAATATAGACAGGTGCTCTGTTTTTATGCATACCATACTAGGAAATCAGATTCTATTACAGATGGTTGTGAGCCACCATGTGGCTGCTGGGAATTGAACTCAGGACCTCTGAAAGAGCAGTCAGTCCCCTTAACCAGTGAGCCTTCTCTTCAGTCCCATCATAGACTCTTTTTTTTTTTTTTTTTTGGTTTTTCGAGACAGGGTTTCTCTGTCTAGCCCTGGCTGTCCTGGAACTTACTTTGTAGACCAGGCTGGCCTCGAACTCAGAAATCCGCCTGCCTCTGCCTCCCGAGTGCTGGGATTAAAGGCGTGCGCCACCATGCCCGGCTCCCATCATAGACTCTTAAAATGTCTCTAATAACGAAGATGTGGGTCAAGGAACCCTCTATTGTCCCCAACATGAGCCAGATGGGGAAGAATACAAGAGATTTAGGGAGACTCTTCCGAATGGAAGAGTTAAAAGCTGTAAACTGCTCATGTCTGGAATTTTCCATGTAAAGTTTCTGGACCACGATTATCTACTGTAATTGAAACCAAAGAAAAACCAGTGACTTCTGGATTAGCAGTGTTTATTCCTACAGTTCGACTATAAAGAGCGAGTGTGAGGCCTGCTGAACGTGAAGGAGCCTTGGAGTCTAACGTCAGTCACAGAAAGATGGTGCATGATTGTGATCTGTCAAGTCACAGAAACAGAAGGCAGAATGATGTGTGCCTGGGTTGTGTGGAAGAGAGAAAAAGGAGTTACTGTCCTGGGGTGCAGAGCACCATTTACCAGGTGAAGTGATCTGGGGAGGGGTTGCAGTAGTGGCTGCACACTGGGAATGACTTGCAGCACTGACTGTAAGAGAGGATCACCTGGGAGTGGCTCACTGGAGCTCGCTGCCTGAGCGTAGGCCTTGGGGTCAACCCTCAACACCATGAAAAATAAAATGGTAAGGTTGGTGAATATTAGTGATGCTGCCCAAAATAAAACAAAAAAGACACTCAGACAAATTCATCAATCTGCCTGGTATGGCAAGGAGTGTAGCGGCTAGAGCTGAAAAGCAACCTCAGCTTGGGGAGTTCTGCCCTGCACAGTCCAAGAGAAGTGCTTGAGTCCTGTCAGGCTGTGAGACCTTGACTGAGGGCCTGAGACATGCTGACAGCAGTGTCTCCTAACAGCTGGGGCTGAGGGCCATGTGCCGCCATTTATACCTGCAACAAGGTTTAGGTGAGTGGTCCCTGGTCACCTGAATGTGACTTGGAGTGTGTGGAGATGGGTCAGCCATGTGGGTGCTCCATCTCTCTGGAACCCGCCAAGCCCCTGGACAATGAGGCTATTTGAGCTTCACTGTGAAGAATGTTCTCAACCTGAGTCACACTTGGTGGATGGAAGTCCTGACCAGTGCTATCTTCTGTCACCCAAACAGGAGAAGTGCTGACTCTTAGCAGAAATCTAATTATATCTGTCCCTGAAACCCAAGGAGTCCTGACATCTACCTGTAGTTTGTCACAAACCTAGTCACCATTGATAGCCCTTTATGGATGATATAGGGGTCATCTCTTACTTGTTGCAGGATATTTGATCACATGGTGAACCCTGAGATTATAGTATTTATTGAAAAAAAAAAGTTTCTAGTTATTGTGTGGCTCAGCCTTTAATCCAAAACAACGAAGTTAGTTTGTAGAAGGAAGCAGCCATGATTGAAAGTGATGTCTAATTGGGTTGCAGGCCAAGTGATGAATCAGAGAAAGATTTGACAGAACAGGATACGCCCAACTCTCAAAGAGAAGGAGAGGAAAGCGGGGCTACTTAAGAGAGCATCACAGAGGCAGGCATGGTAGCGCACGCCTTTAATCCCAGCACTCAGGAGACAGAGGCAGGTGGATTTCTGAGTTGGAGGCCAGCCTGGTCTACAAAGTGAGTTCCAGGACAGCCAGAGCTACACAGAGAAACCCTGTCTCAAAAAAAAAAAAAAAAAGAAAAAAAGAAAAAGATTGTGTGGAGGCTAGAAGCTTCCAGGACTAGGCCTAGATTAGCAGATGGAGGCAGTAAGTCTTTGAAACAACAATTACTACAGGAGAATAAAAACTTTTAGGCTGATGGCCTTTTAGATGACTCAGCAGTTAAAAGCACTGACTGTTCTTCCAGAGGTCATGAGTTCAATTCCCAGCAACCACATGGTGGCTCACAATCATCTGTAATGGTATCTGATGTCCTCTTCCAGTGTGTCTGAAGACAGCCACAGTGTACTCATATTAAATAAATAAATAANTACAGGAGAATAAAAACTTTTAGGCTGATGGCCTTTTAGATGACTCAGCAGTTAAAAGCACTGACTGTTCTTCCAGAGGTCATGAGTTCAATTCCCAGCAACCACATGGTGGCTCACAATCATCTGTAATGGTATCTGATGTCCTCTTCCAGTGTGTCTGAAGACAGCCACAGTGTACTCATATTAAATAAATAAATAATAAAAATTACTTTTACAGTCACTCCTAAAGGTCCACACAACTCTCCCCCTCTCTTCTATTTAGTTCATAGTATAAGTTGTTGTTTTGTGGTCCAGGTTGACCTAGCTGGGTAGGGCAGGGTAGCCTCACTCTTGCAATCCTCTTTCCTCAAGCTCCCAGGTGCTGAATCTGCAGCCCTGTGCCAGTGCGTCCTTTAATCACAGAAGTCAAGTTGTCTCGTGGGGAGAGATGAGGCAGGGGAAAAGGAAGGTTGCCTGAGTCTAGCATGGCTTGGTGGGGACAGGTGGAGAGTGTCATGGCTCTCCTGGGCATAAGGATTATTTAAACAATAATGTACAAATTTTATATTTCTCCTTTAAGCATTGTCCTCCCTGTTAATGTTAATGACTCCAGGATAAGCAGACCACACAAGTCAAGGAGGCAAACGTGTTGGGCAAGATGGTAAATGCTGGGACCTTCAGGACAGCTCTTAAGACTGTTTTAAGCTGGGCGGTGGTGGCACACGCCTTTAATCCCAGCACTCGGGAGGCAGAGGCTGGTGGATTTCTGAGTTCGTGGCCAGCCTGGTCTACAGAGTGAGTTCCAGGACAGCCAGGGCTACACAGAGAAACCCTGTTTTGAAAAAACAAAACAAAAACAAAACAAAAAAAACCCCCTAAGGATGCAATATGAATTCTATAGGTGCTTCCTGAAGCTAAAGGAACAGAGGCAGCTGCAATACAGGCCCTTTCTCAGAAAGATACAAAGGCGTGGAGAGTCCTAAACCCAAGGTCAGCCAAGACACAGCCAGTCTAGGCCCAGGCGTGCTAGAAATGGTCATTTCAGGACAGGCTCCCACCCAGCTAGTTTACTGTCTGTGCTTAACAGAGGCAGGCAGATCTCTATATTCTTTTGCAAAGTTAAAAGAAAATGTGTGCTTGCTATTTCCTAAAAATTAAGGGGCTAGGGTCACAGGATGGTGATCCATAGGACACCAGGATTGATATGTTGTCGTGCGCCATCCCCGTCCAGCGGGAATAAGACACAAGACAAACAGGTTTCTTCCCCAACGGTTTACTCAGGAACTTGATGCACTTACAGCTTAGCAGAGCATGATGGCAAATGGCAAATGGCTCCACTGCGAGCAGCCTATTTATACCCTGTCCTGGCCAATCACCGAGCTGCCTCGTGGCTCTCGCGTGACTACACCAGGTATTCTCNGAATTTTTCTCTAGTGAGAGCTGAGCTGTCTGGAGATCTCTGGAGAGCAAAAACAACTCTTCAAGAATCGTTTTCTAGCAGGATTTCTGACTTGGTTGGAAGATCCAAGAATTTTTATAGCAGCTTTTCTGACTTTGGTCAGAAACCCCCTGAGCTTTTCAGATAGTTTTTACAATTTTTACTAGCAGAGAGAGCAGTCTCAACCCGTTCATAGAATAGCAAGAAAAAGCTGTCTAGAGGAGAGCAGAGCAGAACACTCACACACACACACACACACACACACACACACACAGAGAGAGAGAGAGAGAGAGAGAGAGAGAGAGAGAGCCAGCTTGGGCCCGAGATTTGACTTCGTTTGTTTTTGCCTCTCCCAGACACCCCTTCCTCAGAGGACCCAACAGAGACAGGGATGGAGTTGAAGCAGGAAATAGCAGCAGCCACAAGACTGGTTTATTGTGTGCGTCTTAGCACAATAAAAGAATGTTCTTGCTCAGGCATCACAGCACAGAGCTGGGCGGGGGAGGGGCAACTGGAACAGCATAGACTCCATAGCTGGGCTGGGGCTGTCCATCGGGCACTGAGAAGCTAAAATGCTGCAGGAGGCAGGTGAAGAAGAGGAAGAGCTCCATGCGGGCCAGGGGCTCCCCCAGGCATGATCTGCGGCCTGTGGGTGGGAGAGGGCTTAGTCAAACTGGGACCTGATTGGTGCTCCATCCTCCAAGGCACCCTGGGGAGAGACGGGCAGCCTGGCATCCCAGAGGCACCTGCTGAGAATGGTATGAAGGCCTCAGGCTTCACAAAGTGGCCCTGGGCATCCAAGAAGTGTTCAGGATGGAAATGGAGGGGCTTCTCCCAGACTGTGTCCTGTGTGTGTGTGTGTGTGTGTGTGTGTGTGTGTGTGTGTGTGTGAGAGAGAGAGAGAGAGAGAGAGAGAGAGAGAGAGAGATTTGTCCCTTTGACTGGAGTGTCTCATCTAGCAGCAAAGTACTCACAGCACCTAAGAGATAACCCTGCTGTGACCTTACCAGAGCCAGAAAACTGCCACTGGGCCCCATAGCATCCCATGTACAAGAGGAGTCTCAAGTTCCTTGAGGTCAGCAGTGAGACCTGAGGGCATCCATCATCCACAGCACCCCTCTCCTCTTGGTCTCTTGGCTGACATGCTCCACTAGACCCTGGTCCCTCTCCCACACCTCTGACTCTTCATCCACTGAGGGTCAAAGGGACTTGGGCCGCTGTGACTTCTGCTGTAGCCAACTAAGCCCAAAGTGCTGTCACATCTTGACCCCACATCCTGGCCACTGTGCTCCCATGTCTCTTTGCCTTTGGAAAGATGAGCATCCGCAGGCCTGCAATGTCCTCTCTCCATGTGCCACTAGGAGCGCCATGCCTCTGTCCCTCTCCGCTGTCATTCCCCCTCACTTTGTACGAGCTGTATGGCATATTCTGGAAGTCCACCAGCAGCAGGTAGCAGGTAGTCCAGCACTAGCACCAGCGTACCATGTCCACCAAGAGCAGGAAAATGGCTGAGAATATGGCTTCTCTGGCTTTTGTGGGGGGAAAAACCTCAGGACTCTTACACTCAAGCCAGCTGAGATCAGGAAACACACTGTTTGCACACAGCCTGGGCACTTGGGCTCTTACAAAGGAGGCAAGCTTGCCTTGTGTCCTCTGCCTTGTGTTTACTCCTCAGTTAGAGAGAGGCTGTAGAAGAGCCAGAACAAGCAAGGTAGGTCCTCATCAGAGGTTCTTTCCTTCCCAGGTGCTTTCTCAGTGTGTTGGCGGGGGAGGGGCAGGCATCAGGATCTAGGAGTTGAGTTCCAAGGGAGCTGTGCACACAGTGCTCCTGTTGGGTGAGCATGGTGGGCAGATGACCACTGAACTGCCCCAAGGCCTGTGATCACAAGGTATAGAAAAGTCAGTCAACTGATGACACAATGCACAGAGAAGTCTGGGGGTAGGGGTGTTGAGGACATTGCCTCCGACTGAGAAGAGCTGAGAGAAAGTGGCTGATTGGCAAGACAAAGGGCTGACTAGTACAGCAGGTCACACCATTTGGCTTTCCCAAGGAGTACACTTAAAGAGTTGGTGGAGTAGGGTGTGGTGGTGCACGCCTTTAATCCCAGCACTCAGGAGGCAGAGGCAGGCGGATTTCTGAGTTCGAGGCCAGCCTGGTCTACAAGGTGAGTTCCAGGACAGCCAGGGCTATACAGAGAAACCCTGTCTCAAGAAAAAAAAAAAAAAAAAAGAGTTGGTGGGAGTGAGGGGCAGTGGGGGGTGGGGGGGTTGCAGCTGCAGCCCCGGGAATCTTGTGTTTCGTTCAGAGGTTGCTGAGTTGATCTGGAAGGCCTGACTCAGAACCTGGAAGCTTCCTAAGTCAGATCTGAGAAAGGTGAGAAACTGTCAACAACTGTTGAGAGTCCTTGAGGTTGGATCACTTTCTTCTTTACTTTTTTCTGTTTTTGATCTTTTGAGACAGGGTTTCTCTGTGTAGCCCCTGGCAGTCGTGGAATTCACTCTGTAGACTAGGCTGGCCTCGAACTCACAGAGATCCACCTGCCTCTGCCTCCCGAGGCCTAGGATCAAAGGTGAGCACCACTGGCTGGCTTTTTTGTTTGATTCTAGATGCAACTGGACAACATTTCATTCCACAAAACAGAGCTAAGTGCCGGGCGTGGTGGCGCACGTCTTTAATCCCAGCACCTCCGGAGGCAGAGGCAGGCAGATTTCTGAGTTCGAGGCCAGCCTGGTCTACAGAGTGAGTTCCAGGACAGCCAGGGATACACAGAGAAACCATGTCTTGGGGGAAAAAAACCAGAGCTAAGTTTTCCCTGAACCAAGCAGGAAGTTGAAGTTTGGTTGGTTTCAGGTTTTTGGTGGTTTGGGTTGTTTGTTTTATTTCTTTGTTTGTTTGTTTAAGACAGGATCTTGCTTTGTATCCTGGGTTGTCCTGGGATACAAATTCAATACTGTAGTCTGTCAGAACAGTCCAAGAATGCAGTGCGCCTGAGAAAACGCCAAGGAAAGGAGTTTTTTGTTATTGTTGTTGTTGTTGGTTTTTTTTGTTTTGTTTTGGTTTGGTTTGGTTTTTGGTTTTTCGAGACAGGGTTTCTCTGTATAGCCCTGGCTGTCCTGGAACTCACTTTGTAGACCAGGCTGGCTTCGAACTCAGAAATCTTCCTGCCTCTGCCTCCCAAGTGCTGGGATTAAAGGCGTGCGCCACCACGCCCAGCTCAGACAGGAGTTCTTATGACTTCAGGTTTTGCTTGCTTGCTTGCTTTAAAAAAAAAATAAAAAAATAAGATTTATTTATGTATTTATTTAATGTATATGACTATACTGTAGCTGTACAGATGGTTATTAGCCTTCTTGTGGTTGTTGGGAATTGAGTTTAGGACCTCTGCTCGCTCCAGCCCAAAGATTTATTTATTATTATATATAAGTACACTGTAGCTGTCTTCAGACACACCAGAAGAGGGCATCAGATCCCATTACAGATGGTTGTGAGCCACCATGTGGTTGCTGGGATTTGAACTCAGGATCTTCGGAAGAGCAGTCAGTGCTCTTACCCACTGAGCCATCTCGCCAACCCTCCCCTTTCCCTTCCCCACCCCCTCCCTCCCTCCCTCTCTCCTCAGGTTTTGTTTGCTGTTGTTCACATCCGGTCCAGTCCTGTTCCCAACTCTGGAGGACACTAGGTTTCTCTGTGTAACCACAACAGTCTGACCTTAGTTTCTCCAAAACACAGAGTCATTCTTGGAGGGCGCTCCTCCCAGGTGGAGCAGATAGGACTGAGCTCACTTTAGCTGTTATTCTTAGGCTTCTATGGAAAAACGTTTTTGCCAAGTGTGATTAGTCCCAATCATTGAACACCTTACTCCTGTGACTCTTCTTAACCATCAGTATAAATTATCTGCTGCTCTGAGTAACGTCGGCTATTGCAGGAGACTTTAGTCTGTCTCATTGATCAGCTCCATACTCCCAGGTCCCACCACCTTCACAGGATTAGTCCACACCGGCCTGACTAAGCCAGCTCAGTCAGTCAACAGGGTCCTGAGGGAGAGAGTGAGGATAAAGAAAGAAACAATTAGAAACATTATAACATGACTCCAGCCAGCGCTGTGGCTGACCCAGGGTTTATTTTTGTTCCAGTCAGCTTTTAAACCATTCTAGGTACTTGCAGAGAATAGGGTCAATTCTTTTTTTTTTTTTTTTTTTTCCTTTTGGTTTTTCGAGACAGGGTTTCTCTGTGCAACCCTGGCTGTCCTGGAACTCACTCTGTAGACTAGGCTGGCCTCGAACTCAGAAATCCGCCTGCCTCTGCCTCCCGAGTGCTGGGATTAAGGCCTGTGCCACCACGGCTGCCTATAGGGTCAGTTCTTAAATCAAAGACAAAGTAATCAAAAAAGGAAATAAAAAGATCAAACACTCAGTCAAGGTCTCGGGATGACCAAGATAAAAAGGAAACACACATTCTTCAGATGAGTTTACCTTGAGTTTTGTATTAGCTCAAAGGCAAATATTCTTATCTGAGCCTACTAACCTTTCCTAGTCCAATGTCAAATTCTTGCCAAATTTCTAGAATCCTGCAGCAAAAGCTCTCCACACTTTCAGGCAGTCCTCTTTTCTTCAGCTTCCCCCTGTAATCACAGGTATGTGCCACCGTGCCTGCTGAGGTTCTCATTGCTTGGCATGCCTGGATGTCCTTGAACTCACTATGTAGCTTAAGATATACATATACATAAAATACATAAATACTTCTTAAATAAAACAAAACAAAACAAAACAGAATAGAACCCAAATGCTTGGAGTTGGAAGGATGGTTCAGTAGTTAGGAGTGCTCGCTGCTTTTCTAAAGGTCCTGGGTTCAAGAGTCCCAGAACCCATATGGAGATTCACAACCCTCGGTAACTCCAGTCTGAGAGGACACAGCGTCCTCTCTGTAACCTCTGTGGGGATTACAGACACTGGCTAGAAGTTTGGTTTTTATAGAGAGAAAAGATCTAAAGAAAGTTGAAACAAAAACAGAAAGTAAGTCCCTCCTGTCTAAATACTCCCTTTTCTACTCTAATCACTGTTCTATTGGAGTCTGGGGAGTTGTAGTTTCCTTTGGATCTAATAACAGCCATCCCTCATATAAACGCATACACATTACAAATTCAAAACAAGTAACAAATGTACTTCGAGGGACATTCTTTGGTATCTCAAATATGATAACCACTGATATTCTCTTAATTGGTGTTATATTACCTGATGAAGAAATCAAGCAAAGAAACACAAGGATCTGTACACACGCATGGGAAGAGGTCATTGTTTGTTTGTGGTTGGTTGGTTGTTGGTTTTCAGAGACCTGATTTCTCTGTGTAGCCTTGGTTCTTCTGGAACTCATTCTGTCGACCAGGCTTCGAACTCAAAATCAAGAGATCTGTCTGCCTCTGCCTCTCAAGTGCTGGCATTAAAGGTGTGAAGGTGTGCACCATCACTGCCTGGCTTCCTCTTTTTTTTCTTTTCTGTTCTGTGTGTGTGTGTGTGTGTGTGTGTGTGTGTGTGTGTGTGTGTGTCGGTGTGATTGTATGAAGGAGGCTTTGAACTCCCACCCCATGTTTGGAGAATCCTGTGAAGCAAACAAGGGTATCCAATCCCCTAGAACTAGGGTTACAGAGAGCTGTGTGCTGCCGTGTGGGTTCTGGGATTTGAACCTGTGTCCGCTGGAAGAGCATCCTGTGCTCTCTTAACCACTGAGACATCTCTCCAGCCTCTCTTTTCTTTTTCTTACTCCTCATGCTCAAGCCCATGTCAAAAACACTTAATGCGCCTTATCCACTGAGATGACTATTGGTAAAGGTGCAGGTGCCAAATCTATTAACCTGAGCTCAAGACTCTGTGTGGTGGAGGGAGAGAAGCTGCTCTTGTAAATTGCCCTCTAACCCCCACACATGAGGTGTTTCATGCACGTGCCCACACACAAACACATAAATAAAAAAAAAATGTAATTAAGAATGACAAAAAGGGGGGCTGGAGAGGTGGCTCAGTGGTTAAGAGCACTGACTGCTCTTCCAAAGTACCAAAGTTCAATTCCCAGAAACCACATGGTGGCTCACAACCATCCATAACGAGATCTGGCGCCCCCTTTTGGAGTGTCTGAAGACAGCTACAGTACTTGCATATAATAAATAAATAAATCTAAAAAAAAAAAAAAAAAAAAGAATGACAAAAAGAAGCTGGGCGGTGGTGGCGCACGCCTTTAATCCCAGAACTTGGGAGGCAGAGGCAGGCAGATTTCTGAGTTCGAGGCCAGCCTGGTCTACAAAGTGAGTTCCAGGACAGCCAGGGCTACACAGAGAAACCCTGTCTCGAAAAACCAAAAAAAAAAAAAAGGAATGACAAAAAGAGCTGTTGGGAGAGCTCAGTGGGAAAAGGTGCTATAAATTAGGTGCTCAACCAGCCAGCTTTCAGTGACTCAACTCAGAAGCAGCAGCTTACACCCCTCTGCCTGCTGCAAGATACAGTACACGTCCATTGTCTCTCAAAGTTGCATGGGGGGGGGGGGGTGCTGGAGAGATGGCTCAGGGATTGAGAGACAATGGACGTGTACTGTATCTTGCAG
>LR753318.1:2176-119301 GCA_902729485.2 Mus minutoides | reverse complement strand
TTTTTTTTTTTTTTTATCTTGTTTATATACCTTTTGTTTCAAACCCTAGACCACAGGCACTTGAGACAAGTGCCCAACCCTATTTAACACATTTCTGGGTTTTAAGACACATCACTTGAGGTCACCTGTGAATTCTCCACCTTGGGCATTACTTTTGTGCTTAAACAGTTGTGCATTCTGCATTTCTGACATTTTAATTAGGGGGTGCTTAGATTCAGGTAGGAGGGCTCCCTAATTCTGATCACTAAATCAAATAAAGGTCCCCAACTTTTTGATAACCAGGGCCCTTTTGTCCTTCCTGCCTCGCCACAGAAAATTGACCCTGAGGTATCAGCCTTTCTGCAGAAGCTGCGGAGCAGGGTACAGATCGGCGTGGTGGGTGGATCTGACTACTCTAAGATCGCCGAGCAGCTGGGAGAGGGGGATGAAGGTAGGCATGGCAACGCCTTTCTGTTGGAATTGGGGTGGGGTGGCTCCACCCTGAACAGTTACTGAGTCCCTGACAGGAGTCAGGGACTGTGCTAGATTCTGGAGAAACAGCTAGAAGCAGAGCCGTTAGCATCCTGCCTTTAGACGACGCACATTTTAATATCTCCCTGCTGAGACTTGACTGGCCTTCATTCAATTATCTGTTTATTTTCTTTGTCGTTACTGACTGCATGGTTAACAGTGTCTGTGGCTTGTTGAGGAATGGCCATGTATCAGTCCTATGGTCTTGCTTTAGGGGAAACATGATTGACTTACATGTGTGTATGTGCCTACATTTGGAGGTCAGAGGAAAGCTTGCAAGAATCAATTCTCTCCTTCCATGTGGGCCCCAAGGATCGAACTCATATTTTCAGTCTTGGTGGCAAGCGCCTTTACCCTCTGAGCCATCTCACCAGCTCTGTTTATTGGTTTTGGAGACAAGAGTCAGTCCCACTGTGGAGCCTTGACTGGCCTGGTGCTCCGTATGTAGACTCTGTAGGTTTTGGATGGACACTGCTCCTCCAGCCTTTGTCTTCTGAGTACAGGCATGATCACCACACTCAGCTTTTTGTTTTGAGACAGATTCTCACTGTATTAGAGTGTTACAAGCTGAGGCTGACTTTGAGCTCACGTTGAGTCTTGACGTTATACGTATGCACCTACACATTGAACACTTATTTTAATGGTGAAAACAGAACATTGAAGTAATCTGGAAACCCTTAGTTTCATCTCAGGGTCAGGAAGGCCCCCCTCAAGCTAGAAGCTTCCTTGAGTTTTCCCTTTTCTTCTCTCCTTGTTTACTCGCTACAACTCCTGACTCTATTTCCATCTGTCCACACCTTCCTTTCTACCACACACTGTAGCCTCAGTGATACCATCTGTCACCCAGACATCCTGCAGGGCATCCTAACCGTGCTCCCTGACTCCCAGCTGATTGATTCTTGTAGCACCGAGAGCTGGAGACTGCTATGCACTCTCTGTGGGTAAAGAGACTGAGAAAGGAGCCTGGAGTCTTTATGCAGGAGTGCTGTGGGAGCAGGGTGGAAATGGCACCCTCTTCTGGGTATTCCTGGGAAGTCTTCCAAAAAGGGGAGCTGGATCTTGGAGGATTAGCAGAGGGGGCCCTGGGGCCAGGTCCTACCTAAGCAACGACCTAGAGGAATGGCTGGCTGATGTGGGAGTAAGCAGAGGTGTAGAGAGAAAAGGATGCCAGAAAAGCCGGTTTAGGGAGAACAGATGGCAGTGCTTTCTCTGGGGTGACAGTGGGTTCTTGTCTCATGCTCTTTCTTTCTCTCCTGGCTTCTCCATGGGCCCCAAGTCATTGAGAAGTTTGATTACGTGTTTGCTGAGAACGGGACAGTGCAGTATAAACATGGACGGCTGCTCTCCAAACAGGTCAGTAGCCCCAAGGCTTGGCTGGGGTGCCCCACTTTTCCACACTGGGGTTCTGCCGTCTTGTGTGTGCCACAGTTCGAGCCTTGTGTTCTGTACAACAGACAATCCAGAACCACTTGGGGGAGGAGCTCCTGCAGGACTTGATCAACTTCTGCCTTAGCTACATGGCCCTGCTCAGGCTGCCCAAGAAGCGGTGAGCCCCCCCCTGACCTGGGCTTGAGGGAAGAGAGTGAGAGTTTGGGATTTTTATTTTTTGCAACTGGGGTTAGAAGTCAGGAACTTACCCATGCTAGGCAAGTGTTCTGCCTCTGAGCCACACCCCTACACCAGGACCCTAACTTATAGATGGGTGGAATCTCTTTTTTATGGGTTTTTTCAAGATGAAGTTTCTCTGTGTAGCCCTGACTGTCCTGGCTGACCTTGAACTCAGAGATCTGCTTGCCTCCAGGGTGCTGGGGTTAAAGGAGTGTTCCAGCACCGCCCAACAGATAGGTGGATTCTTATACCCCGTGAGGTCCAGGGAGACTGTGGTTCTATATAGGACAGGTTTTGAAGTCAGAGCTGTTCTCTTCTCCTCAGCCTTCTTGCTGTCTCACCCCTTTTCTTTGTCACCCCCTAGTGGAACCTTCATTGAGTTCCGGAATGGCATGCTGAACGTCTCGCCCATTGGCCGCAGCTGCACCCTGGAGGAGAGGATCGAGTTCTCGGAACTGGACAAGGTGCCGTTTGCTGGGCAGCTGTAGACCCCGTCACTCGCCTGCTCTGAGCTTTGCACCCGCTCTGAGCTTTGCTTTCTCGTCAGTAAAGTGGGTTTGGAGGAGGAGTTTTCAGTTCTGACTTGGACACCTACTGTGTGTCATTTCTGAGGGCACATCAGTCTCTTTCTGTCACTGCTGATCTGCTTTCCTGGTGGCCTGTGCCACCAGCCCCTGGTGACCCAAGCTGTGGCCATATTATGATTGCACATTGCTGTTCACACTAGATCTAACAACTCTAGGCTCCCATCTGCCCATCTACACAGGACACCTTTTCTTCTTCAGGTTACCCAAGGCCCTTCCTTTGTTCTGTCCCCTCTGCTTCCAGTGTGCCTTTGAGAACCTTTTAAACACAGTCCTTCTGTGGCTCCCAGTGCTGGCTGGGCACTGTCTCAGCCCCTCCACCAGCCCTGAGGCTCTCTCTGCTCTCTTCGGCTCTCTCTCCAGTCTCTCTAGTCTTCTGTCTACAGCGGTCTTGCTTTTGCCCCCTGAACACACCAAACACTCTCTCTCTCTCTCTCTCTCATATTTATTTTATTTTTATGAGTACACTGTAGCTGTCTTCAGACACACCAGAAGAGGGCATCGGTTCTCATTACAGATGGACAGATGGTTGTGAGTCACCATGTGGTGGCTGGGAATTGAACTCAGGACCTCTGGAAGAGCAGTCAGTGCTCTTAACCACTGGGCCATCTCTCTAGACCCCAAGTTGTCCTGGAACTCACTTTGTAGACCAGGCTGGCCTCAAACTCAAAATCTGCCTGCCTCTGCCACTGAGTGCTGGGATTAAAGGCGTGTGCCACCACGCCCAGCCCAAGTTCTCTTAAACTCTGGCTTTTGTTGCATCTTGTTGGCATTCACCCAGGTTGCCCTTGAACTTGTGGTCTCCCTCAGCATTTTGTTTGTTTGTTTATTTTGGTTTTTCGAGACAGGGTTTCTCTGTATAGCCCTGGCTGTCCTGGAACTCACTCTGTAGACCAGGCTGGCCTCGAACTCAGAAATCCGCCTGCCTCTGACTCCCAAGTGCTGGGATTAAAGGCATGCGCCACCACACCCATCTTCCCTCAGCATTTTGAATGCTGGGGTCACAAGTGCATGCCACCTTATCCATCTTACCCAGCCCCTCCCTGAACATTGCCCTGCATTTAGCTCAAGTCCCTGACCAGCACCCTTTCAGGGTGGTGAGCTCTTCCGCCCACACCTCTGCGTACATCCCTGTTCTCACCCTGATTCCGCTGGCTGCTCTTTTTCCTTAGCGCCCCCCCCCCCCATGCATCCACAGCTTCTGATCATTCTGCAGATGGCAGTTTCCCACTTCAGCACTGGACTCTCTGCCTGAAGCATACTGCTAGACCAGGCTTGCCCTCTACTAGACCAGGCTTGCCCTCTTCTCCACCCTGGCTTCCATGTCCTGTGCAGAGATCCGAGGCACTGGGATGGATCCCAGGCCCTCGTCTGTGCTAAGCAAGTGCCTTATTGCCGACCCACTACACCGCCCACCCCAAGAAACCTTTTCTTTTTGAAACAGCGTCTTCTTGGTGTGCGGCCTAGACTGGCCTCAGAGTCACTGTGTCGCCAGGATGGCTTCCTGTTTGCTGCTCTTATAGGTGTGTCCTGCAGTGCCTGCCTGCCATGAAGTGCTTTTGAATGAATGAACAGGTGTATTATTCTCGTGCTATTGATGTGGAAACCAAGGCTCAGAGAAGTGACTGTCATTCAGGATCACTTAGGGGGCTGGTTGCGAAATGTAGCTTTGATTTGGCTGCCTGCCTGGCCTCTGGGGTTTCCCTGAGAGCCGGTCATGACAATGTCACCTGCACAGTGTGCAGAGAGGCCTGTAGTAGGTGGTGGACACAGGAATAAGGGACTTTTCCTGCTGTAGTTAAAGTTGGTCATTGGAGCTGGGCAGTGGTGGCACACGCCTTTAATTCCAGCACTTGAGAGGCAGAGGTAGGTGGATTTCTGAGTTCGAGGCCAGCCTGGTCTACAGAGTGAGTTCCAGGATAGCCAGGGATACACAGAAAAACCCTGTCTCCAAAAAAAAAAAGAAAAAGAAAGTTGGTCATTGGCAACCTCCTAGCCAGGTGTCCCCTTCTCAGGTCCCTAGGTTCCCAATCCCAGCTCTCCGTCCTGTTCACCTAGTGGGATCAGAGATGCAGCCTTACTGACCAGATGGAGAGCAGATGAGCCTGGCCTGGGGCAGAGATAGGGAGGCTGGAATGCTGCAGCTGCCATCCCCTCACCCTTGCCGTGGCCCCAGCCCTTTCCTTTGTCTCTGGTTCTTTCTCACCCCTTCTGGGATTGAGTGGATGCTCCTGTGAACTGTGACCCTGTGCGTGCTTAAACTCCTTCAGACTCCAGGGATAAGTGGGACGCCACCTTAAGATGAGGGCCCTTTCTTGATCAGCTCAGGGTCATCATGATGTCATGATGGACATGTTAGGGCTGGACTTCACACATTCGCTGCCTAGTCACCAGTCTCCCTGTTGGTGGGGGGAAGTGCAGCCTCCCAACCCTGGGGTCTGAGCTGTATTTCCTCAAGAGTGGACATCCACAGTGCTCTCCCTGATGTATACCCACCTGCTAGGAAGGCAAGATCTAGGCCAGCAAGGAGCTCACGTCTCTCAGCTCTGTTTTATCCTTGAGGGAGAAGCACACAGTGACCACTAATCACTTCTCTGTCGTGTAGTTTTGGCAGTGGGCTCAGAGAGGTCAGGTAACTTGCCTAGGGCCACACAGTTAAGCAGTATCCTCACCAGGCCTAGGACCCAGTTAGCCTGTAGATTTATCTCAGCATGGGTCCTGCCTGACCTGACTCCCACCTTTTCTTTTGCCTCCAAACCCCATTGACAAGGGTCACTGATTTCTGGATCTAGGCTTCAGCACTGCTGCTGAGGCGAGGTGAGCTTCTGTTTCCCCATCTGTAATGTTGGGGCCATGTGTACCCAGAAGCCCAGGGAGCCGACTGGGTTATGGGTCTGGTGTACAGAAGGCCCTCTGATCCAGCGTGTACCCTTCCCTCTCCAGAAGGAGAAGATCCGGGAGAAGTTCGTGGAAGCCTTGAAGACAGAGTTTGCTGGCAAGGGGCTGCGGTTCTCTCGAGGTACGCCTTTCCTGCGGTGGGCTCAGGCACAAGCAGGGGACACTATTTATTCTTGCCAGCTTTGCCCACCTTGCTCAGTGAGCCCCCTAATGGTGACTTGTCCCCACCCTCCCTCCCTGAGCACAGTCAGACTGGCTAGGAAGTCAAAGGCTCTGAGGCTCTCTGCCGCTGACTCAGCTCACCTCTGCCGCTGACTCAGCTCACCTCTGCCACCAGCTGCCATCTCGGCTTGTTCCCCAGTAGCCAGAGGGGAGGACAGATGCCATGGTCACTTAGAGCCTACAGTGTGTCACCTGCTGCTCACAGCCCCCTGTGTAGCCCCACTGTGACTTGTGTCCCTGCTCATTGTCATTGTGGGTCTCCCTGGCCATGTCTACCTTTCTACCTTTGCTTGCTCTTGCCTGTTTCCTGCCTGTGTGAGACAGTACAGGTCCTAGGTCAGCCCTCAGTGGGTGTTGTATAATGAACAGTACCTTAGAGATGGCCGTGGTACCACATGTCTGTAAGCCCAGCACTTGACTGCTGACAGGTAGTTAGGGGGAGAAAGAACAGGAATTCAGGGCTCTCCTTGGCTACATTGGAAGTCCAAAGCCAAACTGAATACAGGAAACCCCATCTCAAAAACAGAGAGTGCTTTTCCCAGGTTAGCCCTGTGAACCTTCCTGCTGCCAGCCTTGCCGGCCCCTCCCAGGACTTTGTCACAACCCCTGCCTTCCACAGGAGGCATGATAAGCTTCGATGTCTTCCCCGAGGGCTGGGACAAGCGCTACTGCCTGGACAGCCTGGATGAAGACAGCTTCGACATCATCCACTTCTTTGGAAATGAGACCAGTCCTGTGAGTGGCCCTGCCCAGTCCCCCTCAACCCAACACCTGAAGTCCAGGCCAGGACACATGGCAACAGAAAACAGTCACCGTTCCCATGCTATAGTTAGGAAGGCCAGACACTTATACCATATCATATAGCAAGTCAGGACAGGTCTGACAAGCCTGGACTCCTGGCATTTCTAAGGAGGAAGGTCTGTAGGAGCCCATATGGAAAGGGTGGCTCTTGGGCCCCAGTCCTGGGCTCCTGCCTTGTAGACATCACCTAAGACCATGTCTTCTCTGTTCTTTGAGTGCAGGGTGGGAATGACTTTGAGATCTATGCTGACCCCCGGACTGTTGGCCACAGCGTGGTCTCCCCTCAGGACACTGTACAGCGATGCCGCGAGCTCTTCTTCCCAGAGACAGCCCACGAGGCGTGACAGGGCCCACAGCTGAGCTCCGGGACCTTCAAAGAGCTCAGACCAGGCCTGAAGATAGAACCTGGGTGCCACGGTTCCCATCCCACTGGCCCAACCAACATGTAGCATCCTGTGGGGGCACTGCAGGGTCACCCACATAGGACCAATGTCTGTGTGGGAACTGTCCCCAGCCGGGTGGCTCCTGACAAGACGCATACCTGCACTCTACCCTGATGGCCCTGGCCTCTGATGCTGCTGATTTTGGGGACAGAATAGGTCTCACCACAGGGTGGCATGGAAGTTGTGCTTTGGTGCCTGCTGGCCACAGACTGACAAGGGGCAGACTGGCAGGGAAGGAGCATTACTCAGAGAACTCTGTCACAGATATTAAAGTTCCCAAGACAAGGTGTGGTGTTAGCTCTGTCTGAAGACAGGATGGTTCCTGTCACATGCTCTTAAGCCCACCCCCACCCCTTTGAGGCTTGCCCCAGGACATCTATGATTCACTGAACCACCAAACATGGGCCATATGCTGTGTCCTTCCTCAGCCCCTTCCACAAGAACACTCATAAGACAAGCAGCTCAGGGGCAGGGTGGGTCACAGTTGAGTTTATTGCCAGTGTCAGAAGGGACGTGGGGAGGGGGAGATCCGTGGCTAGGGTCTGAGTGGGGAAGTTTCTGACTTGGCGCTGCAGGGCCCAAGAGTAGGGAGGAGGTCTGTTGTCCCTACCACTCGGGCAGCCTCAAGGTGGTGACTGCTAAGGACCTGCTCACAACAGGGAGGGCTGGGTGGCCCTGGGGTTCACCTGAACCAACAAGTCCCTTGTCAAAGGATCCGCCTGTGTCTTCATCACACAGTACTGGGTTACAGGCTTGCTGGAGATTTGAACTCCAGTCCTCAAGCTTGCTGAGGACCGGTCTCCAGGGATAGGCCTTGCTGGAGAAGCCTAGCTCACAGTGGGATGTCAGACAGGTCCTTCCCAGGGTGGAGGACTGGCCAGCACTTGTTAGCAGCTCTAGGCTGCTGGCCTCTGTGCAAAGGGTACTGGGACAAGTTGGGGTGCAAATGCCCCAAACGACATACCCTGTGGTCCTGGAATGCCTACAAGGCCACCTCGCAACCACTGACCCCCTCATCCTGGCTATCTGTGCTCACGTTTTACTTCTAGGCTGGGTCTCATAAAGGTCACTATTGTGCCAGGCCCTTCCTGAGCCTGTGACCTCACTTATCCTCTGGCTCTCTAGAAGGGACACAGCTCCAAAGGTACTCCAGGGAACAGGGACAGTCATACTTGGGAACGAAAGAGATAAGAGCCACCTCAGCTGCTGACCTGTCAGGGGCTTATGAGAGCCATTGCATAGCTCTGAGAAGAGGATCTCATGGGATGGGGGGAGGGGCAAAGCCAGTGGCCTTCCTGGCTGAGAACTGATCCTTTGGGTTCCTGGACTTGGCCTTGCCTGAGGTGACATGTCAGTCCATCGCTGCATCCTCAGCTGCTGTCATGGCCAGCAATGGGCAGAACAACCCATTTGTTTGTGCACCCCAGGTGGAAGAGGAAGCTGGAGGAAACCCTGTCCCTGCCTCACCTCAGGGAGGGAGGGAGCTTGGCTTCCCCAGCTCAGGAGGGATCTCAGCTCCATGAGGTTCAAAGATCATCTGACAGCTGAAGAGAGAGGACTGGCCTATACAACAGGAGCACGAAAGATCCCTCCTTGCAGCCATGTTCTCTTCAGGGCACCAAACAGGCAGGGACAAGAAGATGAACTGGGTAGGTTATGGCAGGGATTGGCCAGGAACCTCCATGTTTTGCCCTCTTCCTCCCTAAGGGAGGCCCCTACAAAGTACTCAGCGGCCTTGCTTGTGAGAGGAAGGGTCCAGGCTGTGGTAGATAACCCAGGTCCAGCACAGGAGACAGGAACACAAGCAGACAGGCCCGGGTACCAGAGACAGCAGTGAGGAACAGGCTCACAGGAGAGGGGTCCTCCCTGGGTTACTCAAGAACATGACACAGACCCACAGAGACTCAGTATATAGATAGTGGGCGAGAGGGTGAGAAGGTGTGTGTACATGGCAGAGTTGGGAGGAAGGAGAGACACGCCTTGGTAGCTGCGCTCCATCCAACCCTAGGCCAGATCACACAAGTCACGGGTCACAGGTGGAAGCACACATTCACAGCCACAAGCACAGACAGACAGGCGGACAAACAAGCACGCCCAAGGGCTGGGGTCAGCAGCACAGTGGGGGCACAGACTGGCTGCTGCCTGCCTCCTCGTGGAGTCACCCCCACCTGCCTAGGACCCCACAACCTGGCCAGACCATGTCTCGTGAGGGGTGTGGGGAGCCAATTGGGTGAGCACCACCTCCACAGCCTGAAACTTCTGGTTCTTGGGTGGGATGGGACAGATCTTGTAGGTCACCTCGTCTCCTTCCACGGGCACGTACTCCCCCTCGATGCTGGTGGACAAAACAGGAAGGGTCAGCTTGACATCAGACCAGGCCCCAGGTAGCTCCCAGCCTTGCTAGCCCAGAGACCTTCAGCCACCGGCTCTCTCTACTCAGCTGTGGTTTTCTAGGTCAGGAAAGGGGAATCTGGATAGTTCTTCCCTCTGAGGGAACAGATAAACAGGTCTGGCTCTCTCGAACTCCTGTGGCCTTAGCATAGGGCCCCAGAGCCTCAGCAATGATTATCAGGGTTCCGTGAAAATGGTTATCAGCTGATCCCTGCCTGACCCCAGATCACCGCTCCCAGCATCCCCCTGCAGGGACCCACACCTCAGCAGCTAGGGGAGGGCCAAGGGAGACTGAACACTGTGCAGGGCCTGGCCAAAAACAGGGAAGTAGAGGCGACTCACTCAGAAACATGCACGAAGATGTCCTCGGAGCCATTCTCAGGCGTGATGAAGCCGTGGCCCTGAGAGCGGGAGAACTGCTTACAGACGCCCTTGAACACGGGGCCGGCCGAGGCTCGAGCTGTCCTGGGGATAGGGAGGAGGGATTGGAGCTGTGGCTTCCAGAGTCATTCCCAGGCCCCCAACAATACTGCCATTGGATAGATAATAAAGAGTGGGGCCCAGAGAGGGACAACCGCCTGCCCAGTGTCTCTCAGCATGGTACAGAGGTATCTCCTGGTTCCTTGTCTATGTCCCCCTAAATAGCACCCTCCATCCAGATGTTTAGCTTAAATGGGTTCCACTTGGAAGACTTCTGAGTGGAGCTAGGGGTGTAGTTCAGTGGTGGACAGCTGGCCTGCCGCGTGTAAGGCTCAGGCTCCATCCTCAACAACAAAAACCAAGAGGACATGGGACATTGTACACTTGGCATCTGCCCCAGCCTCGTCTCAGACATGGGACATTGTACACTTGCCATCCAGATTGGTAACAGTAACAGAAACCTCCAATGGTGCAATGGTGCATGCCTGCAAACCGCAGCAGAGTCACCAGCCTCTCAAGGTCAGCCTGGGCTACACAGCAAAGCCCTATCTCAACAAGGTCAGCCTGGGCTACACAGCAAAGCCCTATCTCAACAAAGCACAGAGGTGATGAGCTGGCTCAGGGGAGCAGGGGGAGGGTTAAAATGCACTTATTGCCAAGCCTGAACACCTGAGCTTGAACCCCAGAACCCACTCCTCAGAAGTTGTCCCCTGACCTCTACACACAGACTGTGGCATGCACACACACACACACACACACACACACGCATACACATGCACCATCAACAGTAACAATAAACCTTTTGGCTCCCACAAACCCATCCCATCTGGCCTCAGGCACCTCCCCAGAGGCCCAAGAAGCCAGAGTCCACCAGGCTGCCTTAAAGGCTAACTCTGCTGTTCCACATCCCACACTGAAGTCTCTCTTTTTGTTATTTTAAGATGGTCTCACTATGTATCTCTGGGCTCCAAGTCCCTTCTTCATCTGGTGTATCTTCTTTTTTTTTTTTTAGATTTACTTATTTTATATGAGTACACTTTAGCTGTCCAGATACATCAGAAGAGGGCATCGGATCCCATCACAGATGGTTGTGAGCCGCCATGTGGTTGATGGGAACTGAACTCAGGACCTCTGGAAGAGCAGTGCTCTCACACACTCTCTCCAGCTCCCTCATCTGGCGCATCTTCAAACTCAGGATATCCTAATTTACTGCATCCCAGGCTGTCCTTCCCTAGTATTCAAAACACCTGCGAGGGCTGGAGAGATGGCTCAGCAGTTAAGAGCACTGACTGCTCTTCCGAAGGTCCTGAGTTCAAATCCTAGCAACCACATGGTGGCTCACAACCATCTGTAATGAGATCCGATGACTTCTTCAGGTGTGTCTGAAGACAGCTACTTGTACTCATCTAAGTAAAATAAATAAATCTAAAAAGAATAAATAAAAGAAATAAAACACCTGTGAATTAAAGACATGTCTTATTCATCTTGAAGCTCCAGTCAGGAGCTCAGAAAGTGTTAAGTCTCAAAGCCAGGAACAAATGGCCAAGGTGCCTATTGAACAGTCAATCTTTGTGGGTTGAAGGGCTGAGTGGATGACCACTGATGTCACCGGAAGGCCGCACAGCTTCCTGGGATGATGTGCAGGCTGGGACCTAGGGGAAGGGAAGGGACTCACGCTGAGTATGTCCTGGTCCGCTTCGTAGGCAGAGGGCTGGGCAGGTCCCGAGGAGTGATGCCACCACCACGTTCCCAGATTCTACTACCCTCCCTGTGGAAGGGGAACGTGGGCCAGACGGGGGACTTGGGGGAGTGGAGAGTTGGCACCACTGGTGGTGATGTAGACTCTGATGTCATGGTGGGGCCAGCAGGAGAGCCTGGTGGGCTCTGGAGCACAGGGGCCGGTGAAGGACTCTCGGGTCCTTTCAGGCAGGGCCTGGCCTTGCCCTGCTCACCGGCCTCACCAGCTATGGACTCCGTCTATAAGAGAAGAGACAAACCCAGTTAATCCCAGCCAAGGAACAGCTCTGGGCACAAGTTGAAAGGACAGTTTGAAGCCACTTCCCATGTCTCTCACAGTCCCACCCTGCCTCAGTATCCTCACCAGAAAAACAAACTAATCACATAGTTTAGCATTCAGGAGGCTTTAGCTTTAATCCCCAGCAGCAAAACAAAGGACTGTGGTCACAGCTCAGTTGGCAGAATGTTTGCATAGCTAATGGCACATAAAACCTGGCATGAGCCCACTGTGGTGGTGCACACCTTTGATCCCAGGGCTTGAGAGGCAGAGGCAGGGGGATATCTGTGAGTTCAAGGCTAGCCTGGCCTACAGAGCAAGTTCCAGGACAGCCAAGGCTACATACAGAGACCCTGTAACAAAACAAAACAAAAAGGGAAAAAAGAAAACACATGCAGGCACGTGAGCACACACACACACACACACACACACACACCCGGCAGGCTTCCCAGTAAGGCCTGTAATGATCCCAGCACTCCAGAGGTAGAGGGAGGAGAACCGGAAGTTGAAGGATTCCTGGATTCCAGAGGAAGTTTGAGGCCTCGTCAGGAGACAAACCAGAACCTGCTTTTGAATGCTTAAGTTCTCCCAGCTTGCAGTTCATTGTTATAACCCAGGGGTCCAGAGGTGGGACAAGTGACAGCCAAGACAGCTCAGCTTCAGAGCTTTTACCTACAATTTGGTGACCTCCCAACAGCGCACACAAGACACAAGTGCAGGTTCCATGGCTGACTGTTCTCAGCCATTTCCAGCCCTGTACCATTGGTGGTTCGGTTCTGATTTTATAGGAAGTTTGCCCTGAGACCCAAACGCCATCCAATATGCCCCAAACCAGGAGCAGGAAGCACACGGTGAGCTCTTGGGAACTTGTTCATGTTCTATTTTTCTTTAACCCAGTTTCTGCCTCTCAAAATGAGGTTGAAGGGCTGGGGAATGTGGCTCCGTGGGAGAGCACTGACTTAGCACACTCGAAGCCTGGGGTTCTATCCCCATCACGCAGGGTGGGGTGGAGGTAGTGGAACAGCTGATCGGTAATTCCCTAGGGAGGTGGTATCTGCTGAGGGCTGATAGACAGCTGGAATCCATGAACATCAACAGATACCAACCTCATTGCTCTGGCTAGTGCTTCTAATTAAAAAAAAAAAAAAAGTAAGTAATTTCATTGTCTTCCATTGTATATTTTAGGTTCTGGCACCTAGAAAATCTTGGGAAGATGTGCTTCTCCCGAGGAAAAGATTGTTACTCCCAAGCCGGGTGTGGTGGCGCACGCCTTTAATCCCAGCACTTGGGAGGCAGAGGCAGGTGGATTTCTGAGTTCGAGGCCAGCCTGGTCTACAAAGTGAGTTCCAGGACAGCCAGGGCTATACAGAGAAACCCTGTCTCGAAAAACCAAAAAAAAAAAAAAAAAAAAAGAGATTGTTACTCCCCTGTCATGCCCTACTCCCACTTCCTTGAGAACTGTGGAGTCCCAGAGCCTAAGAGATATCGCTATAGAAACTGGGAGAGACAGGTGGTCTGGAAGACTTGGGAGGACCCCAGAACCAGGAGCCACTCAGTTCTGCTACTACTAGCTGCTGACCTTGGGTAGCACTTTAACTGGCCTCAGTTTCCTCATCTGTGCAATGGGACGGGCACACCCTGACTCGCCCTCTCACAGGTCATTATGAAGCTTGGCTGAGCCTGTAGTAGGAAGGCCCTTCCCTGTCCCTAGTCACAAAGGATCAGGGAGCAGTGCCCGTGTCCCCACACCCTACTTCCTTACTGCCTCATCATTTAGAACATTTATTTTCTGTGTTTCTGCGATGGATTCAACTATCACAGAGCTGTATCCCTAGCTCTTCAGCCCCTCCCCTCCTTTTTAACAGTGTCTCGCTATGTTGCCTTGGTTGTCCTAGAATTCTTTGTGTAGACCAGGCTGGTTTCTCTTTTTTTGGTTTTTCGAGACAGGGTTTCTCTGTGTAGCCCTGGCTGTCCTGGAATTCACTTTGTAGACCAGGCTGGCCTTGAACTCAGAAATCCGCCTGCCTCTGCCTCCCGAGTGCTGGGATTAAAGATGGGCGCTACCACTGTTGTGGTTTTTGATTTGTTTCTTTTTGGTTTGTTGAGACACGGTTCCACTGTGTGTAGCCCTGGCTGTCCTGGAACTGGCTCTGTAGACCAGGCTGGCCTCAAACTCAGAGATGTGCCTGTCTCTGCTTCTCTAGTTCTCTAGTGCTGGGTAAGGGTATGTGTCATCACTGCCTGGCCTTTTTTTTTTTGAGAGAAGATCTTACTATACTCACCAGAATGGTTCACTTACTCTCTCTCCCTCCCCAGAACTCTAGATTGAACCTAGGGCCGCACCCATGCCAGGACAGGGCTCTACCACTGAGATGTATCCCCATATCCCACCCACCCTTCTACAGTGCTCTCTCATAGAATCAAGGCCTCACGTTTGCTTAGGAAATGCTTTCCCATACCATACTCTGTGCCCCTTAACAGGAAAAAAACCAAATCAGGAGCTTCAGGTGAGTGTGGCAATTCACCTGTAACCCGGCACACCTGAGGCTGAGACAGGAGTTCCAGGAGATTGCAAGCTCAAAGCCAGACTGGGCTACGGAGAAAAAAACACTCTCTCAAACAAAACTCAAACCTCAAAAAAATAATAAGAGCTGGGCGTGGTGGCACACACCTTTAATCCCATCACTTGGAAGGCAGAGGCAGGTGGATTTCTGAGTTCGAGGCCAGAAACCCTGTCTCCAAAAACCAAAAAAACAAAACCAAACCCCACCCCGCCAAAAAAAAACAAAAACAAAAAACTGTTGTCAAAAATAAGGCAGGCACCAAAGTGTCCGGGGTGACCCAGCCTGGGAAGCGCTGGTTCCAGCCCTTGCATCCCTGCCTCTTCCTTCCCTGGGAACCAGGGCCATTGAACTTCCATACTGCATGCAGTATCCTAAGGCCTAGTGACGGGCTCAGCAGTGTCAGCCAGTGGGCGAGAGGGGAGGGGCCACAGTGGTTACCAAGGAGACGCAGGGGCTGCTCCATCAGCCAGGTAATAGGGGCTGAGGGGAGGGGGGCAAGGGGTGGGGTGGGCCACAGCTAAGCTGCTAGCGGAAAGAGGTCACCTGGGTGAGCTCTGAAAGTGTCTCAGGGGCGGGGCGGGCCTAGGGAGCCACAGAAGGAGCAGGCCTTCCCTGGACTCTTCATCCTAGCTAAGGAGGGCAGGGGCTGGCTAGAGGCAGTTTCTACATCTGGAAGTGTAGGCCTGGCCTGGTCTCATCTTCCCCAGCTAGGGAGTTGAACAGGGACAAGAGACCCTCCTCCTTCCTCAAGGGTTCACTGAGGGTGGAAGTGGGTGCATGTGGCCTAGCCAGGCAGGTGCTGCAGCCCCGGGGGTCAGCTCCACACACACAGGACTGGTTCCCCACTGAACGCTCTAGTTTCCTCCAGCCTCCTTTATGGGCTGCTCTTCTGCTCCTGGCTGCCTTCCCTGCCCCACAGCTCCTTTTTCTGGGCTCAATTCCTACAGCATCCCTTAAAGGTTAGTGTTATTACCCTACTGTACAGACAAAAATGAGAGTGAGAGAATGAGAGAAAGAGAAAATGAGAGAGAGAGAGAGAGAGAGAGAGAGAGAGTCAGATCCTGCACTGATATGGACACAGACATTTTTGGTTGTTTATTTTTCTTTTTGGTTGTGTTTTGTTTTGTTTTCTTGCATATGAGTGTGTGTGTGAGTGCGTGCGTGCACTTGAGGGTGGGGGTGGGGGTGTGGAGGCTCATGTTGAATGTCTCTCCCCCACCCCCTGCCCCTGAGATAGGGTTTCTCGGTGTAACCCTGGCTGTCCTGAAACTCACTCTGTAGACCAGGCTAGCCTCAAACTCAGAAATCCGCCTGCCTCTGCCTCCCGAGTGCTGGGATAAAAGGTGTGCGCCACCACGCTAGGCTGAATGTCTTTCTCTAGTGTTCTCCACTTTATCCTTCAAAACAGAGTCTTGCTATCTCAGCGCAGAGTTCACAGACAGGCTATCCTGGCTGATGGGTGAACTTCAGGAATCCCGCTGCCTCCGCCCTCCAGTGCTGGGTAACAGAGGATCTGGTGGGCCTGGCTGTTACACTGGTGTTGGGGATCAAGCTCAGGCCCCATGCTTGCGAGCACGTGTTATAGGCTCACTGAGCTAGCTCCCCAGTGCCCTTGTGGGGTTTTTTTTTTTTGGAATTGGGGGAGGGTCAGAGTCTCACTATACAAGTTGTCCTTAAACTTCCTATGTAACCCTAACTGGACTAGAATTTGCAATCCCTCTGCCTCAGCCTCCCACATCCTGGGATTATAGGCCTGCTCCACAATGCCTGGCTGCTGTTACATTTTATTTATTTATTTATTTAAGATTTATTTTATGCCGGGCGTGGTGGCGCACACCTTTAACCCCAGCACTCGGGAGGCAGAGGCAGGCAGATTTCTGGGTTCGAGGCCAGCCTGGTCTACAAAGTGAGTTCCAGGACAGCCAGGGCTATACAGAGAAACCCTGTCTCGAAAAACCAAAACAAAAAACAAAAAAACAAAAAAAAACAGTATTTAAGTTTTCTTATCTATCCATTTAGTGTGAACATGCTAATATGCACACATGTGTGTAGTACCCACATTGGCCAAGAGAGGGCATCAGATCCCCTGGAGCTAGAATAACAGGCGATCTAAGCCCTGATGTGTGTGCTCAGAACCAGACTCTCATCTTCTGCAAGAGCAGCAAGCGCTTTTAATGGGTGAGCCATTGCTCCAGCAATGAACATGTAGTCAGATGGTCAAGCATGAGCTTCTGACGTCCACCTCTGAGTACTGGGGTTGCAGGCTAGACCAACAATGACAATGTTCCCAGGTACTATAATTCCTTGGCCAGGATTAGATTCTCTCTAGGACCAGAGAGGGACTGGAGCTGGAAAGGTTATGAAACAGAGAGTCCAGGGAAATGAGAACAAGAAAATATAGAGCAGAGCTCCAGCTCAGACCCTGTTTCCAGAATATTGATGCAGGAAAGGACAGACAGAACCAAGGCTTTCCCTGTTGGCTGCCAGCGCTATGCAAAAAGGCCTTTCAGGTTTCTTGCTTTTGTTTTACATTTGTTTATTTACTGGTGTTGGGGGGAGTTGCGGTGGGGGGTGTAGGCAGGAGACTGAGGCAGGTCTCAAGTAGCCAGTTATAGCCTTAAACTCCTAAATTCCTGCCTCCACCACCTGAATGTTGGATTCTAGGTGGGAATCACATCCCTCCCTGTTTCTGTGGTTCTGAAGATAACACACAGACCCTCATACAAGCATGGGAGGCAGTGTGAGACCCAGAATGTGAGCCTCACACAGTGGCTCTGGCCTACCCTTCCCTGAATGTAGGCCAAACTGACAGACAGTGGTAGGGCCAGGCAAAGCCAAAACACCAGAGCTGTTTGGAGATAACCCAAGGTGTGATACAGTGTCACGGGACCACAGCACTCAGGACAGTGAGTCAGCCCCGGTAATAGGTGACCAGAGCCAGTTGGGACTTGGCTCCAATTCTCATATCCTCTCCTTAAAAAAAAATGGGGTGCCGGGCATGGTGGCACATGCCTTTAATCCCAGCACTCGGGAGGCAGAGGCAGGCAGATTTCTGAGTTCGAGGCCAACCTGGTCTACAGAGTGAGTTCCAGGACAGTCAGGGCTACACAGAGAAACCCTGTCTCAACCCCCCAAAAAAAAACCCCCAAAATGGGGTATACCTGGGTGGTGGTAGTGGTGGTACATGCCTTTAATCCCAGCACTCAAGAAGCAGAAGCAGGCAGATCTCTATGAGTTCAAGGCCAACCTGGTCTACAGAGTGAGTTCCTGGACAGACAGGGCTACACAGAGAAACCCTGTCTCAAAAAAAAAAAAAAAAAAAAAAAAAAAAAGCAAAAAACAAAAGACAAGGAAAAAAGGGGGAAAGGGTTACAAGTGTTTAACTTGACAAAGAGAACCCCTTTAAATGTGGGTACCCCTTTAAATGTGAGAACCCCTTTAAATGTGAAAGCAAGAGGCTCCAGCAGCAGCATGGCGTGACCTTGGATAAGCAGCTGCCATTCTCTGGGCGACACATAAATCATCAGGGTCCAGATGACCCATGAAGGCCGGCCAGCCAGTCCAACTCACCTCTGAGATTATCAAAATACCCTCATGGGCTTACCCAAAGAGGTGATTCCCAACCCTGTCCTGCAAAATCAACACACACACACACACACACACACACACACACACACACACAACCAAAATAAACGGAGTGGCAAACACCAGGGCAGTATACACAGGGAAGACAGCCTTGAACTTACAAGGTCCTCATCTGCTGTGGAGTATGAGACTAACTCACTGGCCAGTCCTCGTTTGGCAAGTCCCTGCCACCTCCTATGAGCATAACCACCTGTCAGGCCTATTTGTGCCTCGTAAGAACTCTAAACAGTAATTATCACCAACATACCCATTCTTCAGAAGAGTAAACTGAGGCCCAAGGGAGGTGAGGAGACTCACTAAGGTCACCCGCCTGGTCTGGCAGTCCTCTTGAGCCCTGGAGAGGTCTGGAGGAGGGCTATAGAAAACCCTCAGTTCTCTGTACAAAACCTCCCACTACCGGCCTCCCCTGGAGAATGATATACAGATCTGTAGAAGAACTGGGGAGCCAGGATTCTGGGTTCTATTTCTGGTGTTGTGCTGACTCAGACCATGACCTTGGGTGAATTACTCACCAACTCTATGAAGCTTAAAAACAACGCCCCCAATAAAAGTGTTCCAGCTCCAAGTCCCATTATGGGGGTGCCACTAGGGAGGAATGGGTACAGTTTAAAAATAGAAAGACAGGGACCACAAGGAAGGTGGTGTGGAAGAGCTGAATGTCTCAGGCTTGTCCATGCCGAATCCTGAGGAGGTGACAGCAACCTTAGGACCACCAGACAGAAGTGGCACCTGCCTGCTTCCTAGGACCACCAGACAGAAGTGGCACCTGCCTGCTTCCTCCCGCCCCAGGCTCCCAGACACTCCTTAGATACATCAGCCGTCCCTGCAGCTGGAGGTGACCTAATTAAAGCTGATTGCTTTCCCTCCTCTGTGTGTGTGTGTGTGTGTGTGTGTGTGTGAGGGGCTGTCCCAGCCAATACTAAAGATTAATTATTTAAGTGGCTCTTTACTCTCCTGCTCACAAGCCCAGGCAGCCCTGAGGTTCTGGTTATTAAGGCCTCTGGGCTTTCCTGGCATTAGTGGGGGAGGGGAAAGCCAGGAGAGCACCAGGACCCCAGGTCCCAGACAAGCTCCACCTCTGCCTGACCCTGTGAGCTTATACAAGCCACCTTCCCCTTCTGGGTCCTCTAGAGAGAGGATCACACAGAGAGGCAGAGTGACAAGGTTCAGTGTGGTCTCAGAGTCCCTGGGCTTCCCAGGGTGTTAAGTCACCTCCTGCCTGGTGACTATCATATCTGAGGCAGGGGGATGTGTGCTGGCCACACCCTGGATTTCACTCCTTCACCTTGCTGTGGATCTCCCCCAAGCTGCCTGTGCACAGGGCCCTGGGGTCTGGACACCAGGCTTGTGACTGGTAATTGTGATTGGCTCAGTTAGTCCAAGAGCACCCTCTGCTGGGTATCATCTACACAAGGTGGGGGAACATAGGATGTGGTGGGGGGCACTCTGGATGGGCTGGCAAATATCCCTACTCCCCCATTTATCCATCCCTGTGGGTCCTTGAAGGCCAGTAGGGAGCCCCCTCCCTAACCAATAAGCATCTTCGAACCTTGTCCAGCCATCTTTCTCCAGGCCTGGGACAACTTGGTGTGTTCTCCTGGGACCCTTCGCCGCTAGCTTCTGTTTGCACTAGTTTTGTCAAGGTGGGGCCGGAGAGACAAGGATGGGCAATAGATGTTTTGGAAAAAATGCAGTGTGGGGTAAGGATGGGAGGAGAGTCTCAGAACCTGGGCATTCATGTCCAGAGACCTCTGGGATGGAGTCAAATTTGGGAAAGAGGTCCCCCCCAACCCCCACCCTCCACCCTCCACTCCCCCCACTCCCATCCTTCTCAGGGAAAGGCCCTGGCTGGATGGCATCTAAGCAAGCCAGTGCCAGGCTGTCGGAGAGGGTGCCCACCTCCTACCAGGCACACTTCCTCCTCCCCTCCCCCAGCCCCAGCGGATGCAGCAGTTCACACTCTGGATTTATTATTGTTCTCAGTCCCGCTCCCCCTCCTCCCTGGGAAGTGCCTGCAGCCTGGCAGCCTGGCAGCCTGGCAGGAACCTGCTGTCTCCTTGTGGGTGCCAGCATGGTCCCTTATCTCCATTCAGTCTCCTTGTGCCAGGGTCAGACCACTCAGGGGCTTGATGCCAGCCAAGGCCAACCTGAGTCCTTGCATCCCACAGCAAGCAAGGGGTGCCCAGCAGCTGGTCTGTCACCCCCTGTCCTACAGTGGGCTGCACCCAAGCAAAGGAGGAGGTCAGAGCTAGCCTAGCATGCGGGGGAGAGCAAAGACTCAGTGGGGTGGCATAAAGGCAAAAATAACACGGAGCCATCCCTCCAGCCAGTTGACACAATTATCTCTGTCACACTAGGGAAAAATAAGAATGAGGGAAGACAGCTGCTTTGGGTCCCTCTGCCTGCCCCAGGCGGCTCCTCCCCTCTGCCCTGGCCTCAATGCAGATTTCAGGGACAAAATCCAGCGGTGCTCCGGACTGGCCTTTTAGGGTCTGGAAGGAGTCTAGGCTTTTCCTCACCTAGTTCCCAGACTGGAGGCTGCGGCTTGGCAGGAAGCTGCTGTTACCTGCCTCTCAACCCAGACGCGAGTCCCAGACATAGACATTCACACACATTCAGACGCGCGCGGGAGCCACTCCGCCTCAGGTCTTCTGGAGGGTCAAGGAGAGAGGAGGGAAGGGCGGTGGGCTCCTTTGCGTCCCCCGCATCCTCTCAGCAGAGCTGGGCTAGCTGATGCAGCACTACGACCTTTCCAACCTCACTCGACATATCCTTTCTTGGTACCATTAGCCCTCGGCCCCTGCCTCTGCCACAGTTTCCATCACGGGCTTCCTTCAGGTCCCTTACCTCGCCGTGGTAGCTGGGTCCTGTAGTGGGCAGCACCCGATCTCTCTGGACCGTGGAGCTGGCTGGCAGGGGTCACGTCTGGATAATGCACTCTCCGTGGCGTGTGTGTGTGTGTGTGTGTGTGTGTGTGTGTGTGTGTGTGTGTGGTGTGCATGAGGCACCACGGCCCCTCACTCACTCACTCACTCACTCACACACGCCCTCCTGCTGACGTCAGGATGTGCTGGAGGGAGGGACTGGGATGGGAATTTGTACTCCTAGCTTAAAGGGACACTAAGCCATCTCTTCTCTGGCTCAGACACCACCTCGTGAGCCAGGCCAAGTGCTGGGTGAGTGGCTAAAGCTGCGTCACTTTGAGCGTTACTGCTTCTTGTTTTGGAAGGTGGCTTTTATTGCTGGGCCAAGGTATAATTTGCTCTACCAGGTCAGGGTAGCTGCTGGGGAGTGCGGGGGCAGGAAGAGCTAGAGACAGTGTGCATTCTTGGTGAACTGGGTGCGGAGGAGTGTTGGTATGGTCAACTGGAGGGCCTGCAGGGTGGGAGGATGTATTCTGGAGAAGCAAGGCCAGAGAACAGAGGAGACCCTCTGCGAACAAGCCAGGTTCCTAGGGGCTCCCAGACATTCCATTCCCTCTGGAGTCTCAGCAGCTGTGCTGAGCTCTGTCCCTTCAGAGCATCTGAGATCTCCATTTGAAGAATGTGCTCAAATCTCTTTGGCACACATTTGGAAGGGGCTACGAAATCCAGGGGAAGAGAACTCTAAAAGAATAATAATGAGTGTCTCTCTGTGTGTGTCTCTTTCTTACACACACACACACACACACACACACACACACACACACACACACGACACAGATACTCGCACACACAGACATGGGGAGGGGGATGTTTGTGTGTCTGTGTGGTCTTGGAGGCTTTTAGAAGTAAGGCCTGACTCAGCAGATTCAGTCCAAGCAGTTTAGGTCTCTTCAGACAATACTGGATTTGACTCTTAAGACCTCAGCCCCCCACCCACACCCACACCCACACCCACCCCCCAAAAAATGAAAAAAAAAAGCATTGGTTGGCCTGGAACTCGTTCTGTAGACCTGGCTGGTCTTGAACTCACAGCTGTGCCTGCCTCTACCTCCAGAGTCCTGAGATTGGGGGTATGTACTGTCACATATGGCCCTTCCTTGAACTTCTTAGGTCAATTATCTTCAGTCTCAGCTTCTGACAGTACAGGAGACAGTACAGGGCTGCCATCTGTGTCCACAGAGACCAGAGTGCTGCCTTTATTCTAGTCCTGTTCCTAGTACCACACCGAGGAGCCTTCCTCCCTCTTTCGGTTCCCCATTTCCCTCTTTGTCTTTTTCTCCTTTAAAAACAAGAGAATGTCAGCTTCCTTTGAGACAAGGTCTGTCTGTGTAGCTCAGATGGGCCTCAGGCTTGTGACGATCCTGCTTCAGCCTCTTAAGAGCTGGGGTGACAGGCGTGTGCTAACCAGTTTCTGCTTCCCTTGTTTGTTTTTGAGACAGGGTCTCTTGTAGCCCAGGCTAGGTTTGAACTTGCACGAAAGGACGACTGTGACCTGCTGAGCATCTATCTATATCTGGGACACTGGGCTCACAAGCCTGTGCTACTGTTACTGTACCCTACCCCCCAAATTCTCTACTCCTCCTTCGCTTCCTCCTTCTCTCAGGGAGCTTCATTGTCTTACAGCCCAGAAGTAATAGACTAGCAGAACAGAGACCTGAGCTAGCCTTGAACTCACAAAGTAGCCCAGGCTGGCCTTAAACTCACAGAATCATCCAAACACATCAACCTGTCTTCACAGAGAAAGTCAAGGCAGTGACGTCCCACCTGAGGGGACCGCTTGGTGTCACATGGTGGAATGACCCACTTCTTCCCTCTCAGTCTCAGAATCCTTAGTCCATTCTGGCCCAACAGAGCCAGCGACCCAACCTGGGATCCAATATTGGTGCTCCATCCATCTTTTCAGTGGCCTTGAACTGAGTGACCAGGGAGGGGCCAGGGAGGATCTCTCTGAGCTCTAGGGATGACCCAGGCTTACCGGAGCCTAGAAAGCAGCTGTGGGCAGAGGGCCTGTGCTCAGGTGGGCAAAAGTGATCCATCAGAGGAACAGGTCGGGGCCAATACAGCAGGCAGAGTTGGGGCAGTCAGTGTTAGGAGTTGAGATGGGAGGCTGGGAGACCGTGGAGTCAGGGATTTGGTCCTTTGTGGACCAGGCTAAGGCTGGGGCTAAGGTCTTCTCATCAGTTTCCTTTCTGACCCTGCCACTGGTAGACACAGGCCGGGGCTGTCAGGCAGCAGAGCACAGTGAATGAAGGAGGAGGGCCCCGGTTTGAAATAGTGCGGAGATTACCCCACGCACACAGAGAGACCACAGCTGTTCATTCAGGAAGTGAGCAGCAGAGATATACCCGCCCACCCACCAGCCTCGGAGTAACAAAGAAATCTGCTTGCATCCAGGGCCTCTGTGTGAAGGCTATTTTTGTGAGAAGCTTGAAAATTCAAGCTCTTCTCCTGGAAAGCCTTCCTTCACCCGGGAGCAGCCAGGAGAGGGGAGGGGAGGACCTAACAGCATTGAAGTCCTCTGGACACACCTCTGTCTCACTCCTGAAATCCCCCATAGCCAACCCACAGACAATGTCAGGCCTTGACCAGCCCAGCGGGGCATCAACCCATTTAACCCTTCAGTGCACACAGATTCCAGTGTCTGTACGCCCAAAAATTTAGGAGAGAGGTTAAGAACCTCGTCCATCCAAGTGTAGTGGCTCATATGTGTAATCCCAGTGCTCGGGATGGTGAAGTAGGAGGATTGCCTTGAGTTTGAAGTCAGAACCAAGCCGGACGTGGTGGCACACACCTTTAGTCCCAGCACTTGGGAGGCAGAGGCAGGCGGATTTCTGAGTTCAAGGCCAGCCTAGTCTACAAAGTGAGTTCCAGGACAAGCCAGGGCTATACAGAGAAACCTGTCTCGAAAAAGCAAAGAAAAAAAAAGCTCAGGCTCTGTCTCCGTGATATTCTTGTTCTTTCCTGCAGTGCATTTGAAGTGGCTTCTCATCCCCTGGGTACCCATCTCCTCTGCCATGGGACACATCTCCAGACTGCACTAACATTTCTGCCCTGTAAATCAGGATGGCCCTTTTCCACTCCCCCATGTATGTCCTACACGCTCACCATGGTATGTGGGAGGAGGGTAGAGGATAGGTTTGGAGAGTTGGTTATCCTTTCATTTTTACTTTTTGGTATTCCTGGACAGGGTTTCTCTTGCAGCCTTGAGTGTCCTGGAACTCCCTCTCTGGACCAGGCTGGTCTCGAACTCAAGGATCGGTCTTGCCTCTGCCACCGGAGTGCTGGGATTCAAGGTGTGCAACTCAGTCGCTTGGCTAAATTTAAAAATGTTAAGGTGCAGAAAACTTACCTAATACTCTGACGAGTCTTTAGATGAAGTATCTATTTTAGCAAAAGTTTTAGAGCATCACTTAAAACCAAGGAAAGGGGATGAGAAAAGCAACAGCATCCTGTTGGGGATATTCTATTTTTTAGTTCTTTTAAAAGCATATAATGTTATTTCCTGGGCTGTTTTGGTTTGCTCTCTCTCTCTCTCTCTCTCTCTCTAATAGGCAGATGGCCAGTCTGACCCAAGACAGATTTTGGAGGAAACTTTTGTTGTTGTTTGTTGTTTTTGAGATAGGGTATCTCTCTGTAGCTCTGGCCAAACTTGAACTCACTCTGTAGACCAAGCTGTTCTCTAACTCAAAAATTCTCCTGCCTCTGCCTCTGCCTCCAGAGGGCTGGGATTAAAGGTATTTGCCACCACAGCCCAGCTGGTTCTCCAGGATGTGGGTCCCAGGGATCAAACTCAGGTCCTCCTCGGGATGCTTTCTTTTTTTTTCTTTCTTTTTTTTTTTTTTTTGGTTTTTCGAGACAGGGTTTCTCTGTATAGTCCTGGCTGTCCTGGAACTCACTTTGTAGACCAGGCTGGCCTCGAACTCAGAAATCTGCCTGCCTCTGCCTCCCAAGTGCTGGGATTAAAGGCGTGCGCCACCACCGCCGGGCTTCTCCTATCCTGGCTCTTTTCCAGGGGCTGGAGGATCCAGAATGAAGCAGGAACTTCTCATGGAGAAGGCAATAAAACAACGTAATAACCACGTGCTGTATGTTAGAAGGCAATAAAGGTTTCAGAGGACTAGTAAGCAGGAAGTGGAGAAAGGGGGCTGGGGGCAGGTGGCTTGTGTTTTAAAAGGGGAGGTCCTGGATCCTCCCCAAGAGAGACGCTGTGCTTCAGGGTCCAGACAGGAAGATACAAGTTTATTTTATTACTTGTGCTGGGGATGAATCAGCCTGACTTTATCTTGGGGCTTGTAAGACATCTTAATGTATAGACAAGCTAGGATCCTGCCTGTTCATGTTTAACCTTCTGTTTCTCAAGATTCAGGCTATGTCCCGACTCTAACCTGAACCATAAATGGTTCTGCCCGCCTATACTGGGGAAACAATGGCCATGTCTTCGTTTTTTTTTTTTTTTTTTTTTTTTTTTTTTTTTTTTTGTTCCGGTCAACCCCGCTCGCTCCCGCCGCCTCTGCTCGCTCCGGCCAGCCCCATTCGCTCCCAGCCGCCCCCCGTACGGCCCCCCGCTTGTTCCAGCCGGCCCGGCTCGCTCTGATCGGCTCCGCTTGCTCCGGTTGGCCCCGCTTGTTCCGGCCGTTCCTGTTCGGCCCCACTCGCTCCAGCCCTGCTAGCTCCGGCCATCCCTGCTTGCTTTGGCCGTCCCCGTTCGGCTCCGCTCGCTCTGGACAGCCTCACTTGCTCTGGTTGGTCTCTCCAGTCCAAGGATTCATTTCTTATTATTCTTCATAAGTACGCTGTAGCTGACTTCAGACGCACCAGAGGAGGGCGTCAGAGCTTGTTACGGGTGGTTGTAAGCCACCATGTGGTTGCTGGGATTTGAACTCATCACCTTCGGAAGAGCAGTCGGGTGCTCTAACCGGCTGAGCCATCTCACCAATCCGTCTTTGTTTTTTTAAATGTATTTATTTTACATCCCGACTGCGGTTTCCTCTCCGTCTTCTCCTCCCAGTCCCCGCTCCCCTCCCCCTCCCTCATCCATGTCTTTGTTTCGGAAATATTGTTATGACCATCTTGCTACTGTAGTTTTTTGTTTTGTTTTGTTTTGGTTTGGTTTGGTTTTTCGAGACAGGGTTTCTCTGTCTAGCCCTGGCTGTCCTGGAACTCACTTTGTAGACCAGGCTGGCCTCGAACTCAGAAATCCGCCTGTCTCTGCCTCCCGAGTGCTGGGATTAAAGGCGTGCGCCACCACGCCCGGCTTTTTGCTACTGTAGTTTCAAAAGGTTATTATAATCACTTGTTATGACAACCTTGTTACGTGCTGCTCCTGTAACCCTACCTATTTGCCTGCTAAATCCCCTCTTTGGAAACCCCCAACCTCTGAGCTATAAGAGCCCTTATCTTTCCCATGTCCAGGGCTGACTTTTTGAACCCCACCTTATGGGGAGACCCCCTGTGTATGTGTACAAGAATAAGAAAGTTTGCTTTAATTAATTGTTTGCTCTAACTAATTTGGCCATGATGATCTGGGTCAGTGGTCTTTCTCCTTGAATCTTTGGGATTAACACTGGGTTAGAACACAGGGCCTCAAACATGGCCAGCACATACCCAACCAAGGGCCTCCTCATCCCAGCACAAGAATGAAAATTTCTTCATTTCTTTTTTTGAGGGTTTTGCTGTTATAGCTCAGGTTGGCCCCACACTCACACTCTCCAGCCTCTGCCTCCCGAGAGATAAGATCACAAGACCCCAGAGTGAGGATCTTAATGTGGATACGATGGTGCATGCTTCTAATTCCAGCACTTGGGAAGTGGACATAGGAGGGTCGGGAGTTCAAGGCCAACCTCAGACCCTCAGGTTCATAGTGAGTTCAAAGCCAGCTCGAACTATATAAAGCCTATCTAAAAATAAAGCAGAGAATAAATTGGAGCCTGGCGTGGTGGAGCACATCTTTAATCCTAGCGCTCCGGAGGCAGAGGCAGGTGGATTTCTGAGTTCAAGGCCAGCCTGGTCTACAGAGTGAGTTCCAGGACAGCCAGGACTATACAGAGAAACGCTATCTCGAAAAACCAAAAAGAAAAAAAAGAAAAAAAAAAAAGAAAGAAATTGGAAACAGCAAGGCTATTGACAGGTTCAGGCAGTTCTGTAGGTAGAGGGACTCAAAAACCAGAACACGTGCTGCAAGAGGCCAAGGGCAGGTTTTTTATTTTATTTTTCGTTTTGTTTTGTTTTGTTTTTGTTTTTGGTTTTGTTTTTCGAGACAGGGTTTTCCTTTATAGCCCTGGCTGTCCTGGAACTCACTTTGTAGACCAGGCTGACCTCAAACTCAGAAATCCCCCTGCCTCTGCCTCCCAAGTGCTGGGATTAAAGGCATGTGCTACCACGCCCGGCAGACTTTTTTTTTTTTTAAGATTTATTTATTTTATGTATATGAGTACACTGTTGCTATCTTCAGACATCCCAGAAGAGGGCATTGGATCCTATTACAGATGGTTGTGAGTCACCATGTGGTTGCTGGGAATTGAACTCAGGACCTCTGGAAGAGCAGTCAGTTTTTTTCTTTCTTTTTTTTTTTTTTAAGATGTGAGAAAGAAAAAGAAAGAAAACAAAACCTTAATGGCTTTTTAATTTGTTTTTATTATTTTAATAGAAATGGTAGGACCAGGCGTTGTGGCGCACGCCTTTAATCCCAGCACTTGGGAGGCAGAGGCAGGCAGATTTCTGAGTTTGAGGCCAGCCTGGTCTACAGAGTGAGTTCCAGGACAAGCCAGGGCTACACAGAGAAACCCTGTCTTGAAAAACAACAAAAGAAAGAAAGAAAGAAAGAAAGAAAGAAAGAAAGAAAGAAAGAAAAGAAATGGTGTAGACTATGCTGTCATCAAACCATGTAGTAGGCGGTGGCTTTGAACCCTTGATCCTCAAGCTTCCATGTTTTAAGTGTTGGCATTAAAAGTGGGCAACACCACTTCCTATTTGGCATATTTCTGGTCTTTGAAACAGGATCTCTCTTTGTAGCCCTACCTCTCCTGGAACTCACCAGGCTGTCCCCAAACTCTTAGAGATCCACTTGTCTCTGCCTCCCAAGTGCTGGGAATAAAGGTGTCAGCAGTATACCAGCCTTTTCTTTTCTTTTCTTTTCTTTTCTTTTCTTTTCTTTTCTTTTCTTTTCTTTTCTTTTCTTTTCATAAAATCCTGCTTGCCTGTATTGCCTCGACTGGCCTTGAACTCCTGCTTACCAGCCTCCCTCCTGAATCAGGCCCCAGAGTGGCCAAGACTACAGGCATGCTCCACTGTTATCCCTGCACTTTTAGAGTTAACGATAGATCTTGAACGTCATTTTTTCAAAAAAGATTTATTTATTTATTTATTTTTGTTTTTTGAGACAGGGTTTCTCTGTATAGCCCTGGCTGTCCTGGAACTCACTTTGTAGACCAGGCTGGCCTCGAACTCAGAAATCCACCTGCCTCTGCCTCCCGAGTGCTGGGATTAAAGGCGTGCGCCACCACGCCGGCTTTTTTTCCTTTTATTATTTATTTATTTATTTATTTATTTATTTATTTATTTATTTAATATGAGTTCACTACAACTGTACAGATGGTTGTGAGCCACCATGTGGTTGCTGGGATTTGAACTCAGGACCTCTGGAAGAGCAGCAGTCAGTGCTCTTAACTGCTGAGCCATCTCTCCAGCCCTTGAGTGTCATTTCATAGCATCTGTCATTCCTGTCTGTGGCTTTACATGTTTCTTTCTTTCTTTTTTTTTTTTTTAAAGATTTATTTTACTTTATTATATGTAAGTACACTGTAGCTGTCCTCAGACACTCCAGAAGAGGGAGCCAGATCTCGTTACGGATGGTTGTGAGCCACCATGTGGTTGCTGGGATTTGAACTTATCACCTTCGGGAGAGTGGTCGGGTGCTCTTACCCACTGAGCCATCTCACCAGCCCCCCATGTTTCTGTTAAAAGATATACTATATATCTTGTTGTTTCCGTAGTAATGTTTTCCTTCTTAAAACTGCGGTCTGGGGCTGGCGAGATGGCTCAGTGGCTATAAGTGCCGACTGCTCTTCCAAAGGTCCCGAGTTCAAGTCCCAGCAACCACATGGTGGCTAATAACCATCCGTAACAAAATCTGATGCCCTCTTCTGGAGTGTCTGAAGACAGCTACAGTGTACTTACATATAATAAATAAACAAATCTTTAAGAAAAAAAAAAAAAAAACAAAAAAACTGCGTTCTGGTGTAGCCCAGTCTGGCCTGTGGCCTTGAACTTTTGCCAGTCTTGCCTCACTCTCTCCAGAGCCTCAACCTGCAGTTTCCTTTGAAACCACTTCTGGCATTAGTCCTTCTCTGTAGGGCAGTGTGTGGCACCAAAAACTTGATTGTCATGGTCACCAGGGCCCGATTCCTAGGCTGTGGCGTGGGAGTTTCATGCCCTGAACCTCCGACCTGATCCGCTTCACACCCCAAAGAGCTCCAGCTCATCTACTCCCTCAGTCTTTCACTCAGTAATCACAATTCCGTTGCCCTTTTGTTCATTCAAATAAGCCATATTTTTAAGCCCTGGCCGTCTGCCAGCCACTGATCTCGGCCCGGATGTTGTAGAGAGAAGCCATACAATGGTCCTCTTCTGTAGAGAGGCTGGAGTCTGAGTTGCTTGTGTGTTTTTGTAAACCACCCCACCATCCATGGAGCAAGGCACAGAATTAGTAAAGGGACTGGGTCTTTCTTTCTTTCTTTCTTTCTTTCTTTCTTTCTTTCTTTCTTTCTTTCACCATATAAACCAAAACTTCATGCTAACAAATTGTTGAGCTGAATACTACAAAAGAGGACTAGACTGAATTAATTCTGAAACCCTGGGTTCCACAGTCCACCGGCCTGTCCCCCCTCCAGCTTCTTATGCAGTTAATAGCTGAAGCCCTCACTCAGGCTGTGGTTTGGCTGTTTCTGTCTCTGAGGCTAAGCTATCTATCCAGCTCCTCAGTGTCTAAGACCTCCTCACACTGACAAACTTTGCTGCCTCCTGCTGCCAGCCTGTACCTCCTCCTTTCCAGAAGGCCACATAATAACTGTCCACCCAGCTGATGTGTCACTGTGTGTCATTTCCAGGATTCCACTCCCAACACCCACATGGTGGCTCACAAGTCAATGTTCCTGGGGATCAGAGCTTCTCTTCTCTCTCTCTCTCTCTCTCTCTCTCTCTCTCTCTCACACACACACACACACACACACACACACAGATGCAGGCAAAACACTTCATACACATAAAAATGTAAAACAAATTACTTACTGATATTATGAAGATCATTGCTAATCAATTCTTACCTCTCCTGTCAGTCCCCTGAAATACTTTGTTTCTAAACAGTGGAAAGGCACACTATTGTTTTACATGTGTTATGAGATTGGGTTTCTCTGTGTAGTTCTGTCTGTCCTGCAATTTGCTTTGTAGACCAGGCTGGCCTCAAATTCGAATTCACAGAGATCCTCCTGCCTCTGCATCCTAACTGTTGGGGATGAAAGGTGTGTGCCATCAACGCCCAGCCCAAAATACCTTATTTTTTTCTCCTCATTTCTTTTTGGAGGGGGTGTGTATCTGTATAGCTTTGACTATTTTGTACTCTCTCTCTTTTTTTGGCTTTGGTTTTTTGAGACAGGGTTTCTCTGTGGCTATCCTGGAACTCACTCTGTAGACCAAGCTGGCCTCGAACTCAGAGATCAGTCTGTCTCTGCCTCCTAAGAAGAGCTGGGATTAAAGGCATGTGCCACCGCTGCCCGGCCACAGGGTCTCATTTTGTAACTCAGGCTCGTCTTGAACTTGCAGTGATTATCCAGCCTCCACCTCCCTTGTGCTGGTATTACAAGTGTGAGCCTGTTTCAGCTGTTTAAGCTTTGTGTCCTGAGCTTTGGGGAGGACATCCATCAATTGCACCACTTAAAATGACTCATCCAGGAAGGCCCGGCGACCCTTTTCTGCCCACTCTCTTGGGTACTTGTCTGGAGTAAAGACTATTTTGAACGTGTTAAATTTGTATTTTCAAAGGATCTCTCTGGCTATGGTGCAAAAGAAAAACAATCAGGCTTGAAGTGCAGACTTGTCGCCTAGCAACCAGACTCTCTCAGGAGGTCCGGGTTGGCTTGCTTCAGGACGAGGCTCCGCCCTCTCGGCGCTCTACCCTGCCCCTCTCCTCTCACTAGCAGCAGAGTGCCGGCGGCCCCGCCCACCTTCCGGCCCCGCCCCTCTGCGACCCGCAGGGGCGGGCAGATGCTTCTTATTGGTCAGTTTTCCGGAAGCTGTGTTGATTTGGTTTGGCGAGCGCAGCGTTGCAGCCTCAAGGCCGGTGGACTGTGGTGAATGGTGCGTGGCTTCCGCGCGTGCTGCGGACGGGACGGGGCCAGGGCGGCATCGGGGGTCGGGGAGCCGGCGCTCCTCCAAGGCTGGCGGGAGCGGGCCTCAGTTTCCTCCGGGAGACAAGCGTAGCATCCACAAGCGGGAGCCCAGGCCCTCCTGCGCGGCTCGGCTGCAGGTTTGGCTCGTCAGAGGCTGAGAAGGGACGGAGGCGGCTCGGGTTCCCCTGACTCCCTCACCGGTCCCAGGCCCTCGTGCTTGGCAGCCTCTCCGGTCTCCAGAGCCCCAGCGCAGGATGTTCGTGCTGGTGGAGATGGTGGACACCGTGCGCATACCCCCGTGGCAGTTTGAGCGGAAACTCAACGATTCCATTGCTGAGGAGCTGAACAAGAAATTGGCCAACAAGGTACTGGGCCCTGGGGCTGCCCGGTAGTGTCCGGACCGCTCCCATTGCTAGTCTGGCCGTCACCTGGTTCACCTTTGGCCCTTGAACATTTAACGTAACTTCATGTCAGGGTCTCTTTCTTTCGCATCCTTATAAAGCAGACTTGGATGACAACGTGTACTCAAGGGAGTAAATGGGCCGGGCAAGGTAGTACACACCGGTAATCCCAGCTTCTTGGAATATTGAGGCTTTTGACGATCCTGGGTTCGAGGCCAGCGTGGGCAATATAGTTAGCCCCTGTCTCAAACAAATTAAAACGCACCAAAGCTGCTGGTAGTAGTGCACGCCTTTAATCCTGTCACTCAAGAGGCAGAAGCTGGCGGATCTCTGGAGGGAGCACTAGAACAGCCAAGGCTACAACGGAAAAACCCTGCCTCAAAAAACAAAGAGCCGGGCGTGGTGGCGCACGCCTTTAATCCCTGCACTCAGGAGGCAGAGGCAGGCGGATTTCTGAGTTCGAGGCCAGCCTGGTCTACAAAGTGAGTTCCAGGACAGCCAGGGCTACACAGAGAAACCCTTTCTCGAAAAACAAAAACAAACAAACAAAAAGCATCATGTTGTTGAACAGTGCTTAAATTTGCTTGACATTCGCGGAGTCACTGGTTTGATTCTCAGTATTGCCAGAAAACAAAAAATGGAGAGTGTGCACAAAATGGGTTTGTAAAACAGAAACTGGAAAATGCCTGTTTTCCTCGTTCAATTACTGTGTTGTCTTGGCCAAGTCACCCTCTCTGGGCCTCAGTTTGTGTTATCTGTGTTGCCCACAGTGTGTGAGCTGTCAGAGGATAGCATGTGGGTCTCTGGAATTGAACTCAGCTTTAGAGGGAGGCAGCTTCCTTGTATTCCTGTGGTTACTGTGTTTGTTTCCCTTTCTAGGACTACAGGGGCCTTCTCTGACTTGATCCTTTCACTCTCTCCAATGGGAAACACAAGCTCTGCCCTTGTAGCCTAGTGAGAAAAAGAGTTGACTTGAGAGGGTCTCCTTATAATGAGCTGGGGTAAATGCCATGAAGGACAGGCATTCACAGAGTGGGGACTGGGATGAAAGAGATTGGCAACTTCTGAGTTAACAGCCATTGCCCTGAGAGCTGATGGTGGGGAGACACCAGTAGTGCCGCGGACAGGCCTTTCCGTCGGACAGGCCTTTCCGTGAACTTGTCGCTTCGGGACTGCATCCAGGCTTTTGGGCCTGTCAAGCGGGTCACTACCGGAGTGGATGTAGCAAAGTAGAGAGACTCTGTATGGATGGTTGGGTGTAGAGCTGTGGAGGCAGTGCAGTTAGCACGTGCAAAGGTCCTGAGGCAGGAGGGGCACAGAATGCTGGTGTAGCTGGAACAGAAATGTAGACCGAAGCTAGTCCACAGAGCCCTGGAGGGCCTTATAGTCCAAGCTGTTCTTTTCAGGTCAGTAGGAGGTGATCCTCAGAGAACCAGAAAGAAAGAGCGAGTTTGGCTTTTACAGGAGACAGGTAGTCCTTTTACAGTAGACTGAGGTCCTAGGAGGAGGTACACACAGATCTGAGGCTTGTCACGTGGAGGAGGAGAGAACTCACTGACAATCCTTTTCCTTTTATTGAGACAGGATCTCACTATTCAGCCTTCGCTGGTCTGGAACTTGCTATAGACTAGGTTGCCCTTTCAATTGCAGAGAATCATCTGCCTCTGCCACCCAGGTGCTAGGATTAAAGGTGCGAGTCACACCCAGTCTTAGTAGCTGCACTAGTGCTGTGAGGAAATGCCATGAGCAAGGTGACAAGAGAAAGTGTCTTACTGGGGGCTGGCTTACTGTCGCAGAGGTTTGGTCCTTCAGCAGCGTGGTGGAAGCGTGCTGGCACACGTGGTGTTGGAGTAGAAGCTGAGAGCTATTTCCTCCACTGCCAAGGGGGTATTACTTGCCTGCTGTGGGCCTGTGAAACCTTAAAGCCCACTCCCACTGACACAACAAGGCCATACCTTCTTTCTAATCTTTCTCAAATTGTGTCCCTCCCCGATTACTTGAGCATTCACATTTATGGGCCTGTGGAGGCCACACTTAGTCAGCCATGACATCCAGGTCTGTCTGTCTCTTTCTTTCTTTCTTTCTTTCTTTCTTTCTTTCTTTCTTTCTTTCTTTCATTACATGGATTTATTTTGAATGTGGGTGTATATACCACAGCACACATATGTAGGTCACGACACAGCTCATGAGGAGAAGGGTCCCGGGATCTACCTTGACTACTGACCCATTTTGTCAATACCATCTCCCCATATCTCATGGGACTTGAATTCACTTTACATTCACTGTGTAATATCTCATGGGACTTGAATTCACTTTACATTCACTGTGTAATATCTCATGAGACTTGAATTCACTTTACATCACTGTGTAACCAAAGATGGCTTTGGACTTCTGATAGCCCTGCCTCCCCTCTCAACTGCAGGGATTACGGGCAGAGATCACCATGTCCAGTTGAGGTCAGTTCACAGAAACCTCCACAGATGATTGCTGGGAGCTCTGCCCCAGCTCTGAAGTACTCTAGTCCCTGAGCAGCTCTTGTGAGGGCTGTGACTAGGGGTAATATTGGTGGTAGACATGTAGACATTGAGCCAGGTCATTTGGAACACCAGGGTGTGTGGCTTGGGCTGTGTGGGCTTCTGGTCTGCGGAACGGCTTTGGCCACATATCCCTGTCTGTGTGTCTGCAGTGTGAGAGTGATGAAGTTCTCACACTTCCTGGATGTGATCTGGAGCACAGACGTTGGGACACTAAGAAGTGTAACTTTTTTTTTAAAGATTTATTTACTTAATTATTTTTTTTTTAAAGATTTATTTTATTTATTATATGTAAGTACACTGTAGCTGTCTTCAGGCATTCCAGAAGAGGGCGCCAGATCTCATTAAGGATGGTTGTGAGCCACCATGTGGTTGCTGGGATTTGAACTTATCACCTTTGCTCTTACCCGCTGAGCCATCTCACCAGCCCCTAATTATTAATTATATGTAGCTGGCTTCAGATACCTCAGAAGAGGGCATCAGATCTCATTATTGTTGGTTGTGAGCCACTGTCTGGTTGCTGGGATTTGAACTCAGGACCTTTGGAAGAGCAGTCAGTGCTCTTAACTACTGAGCCATCTCTCCAGTCCCCTGGGAAGTGTAACTTAAGCAGGGACAGCAAACTTCGGTCATTGTGGTCTGACCTGGCCACCAGTCAACTTCATGTCCATCCTATCCACTTAATGCTCTAGCTGCTGTCTCAGATTTGGACGTGGAAGGTTGAGGCTGAGTGGCAAAGTAGTGTCCTTGCTGGTCCCACAGGGAAGCAGAGCTGGCATTGGAAGCTGGCTTGTCACTCAGGCCCTGCTCTTTCCAGAGTTCTGCATCCTGAGGTCCCCGCCACAGTTACCTCCTGCAGTCTCAGCTCATGTCCATCAGTGAAAGGGACGCATAGAGCTTGCTTGTGATCGGGAGGGTTTTGGAGGAGCTGGGCCCTGGGGTCACTGTGCATGCATGTGTGTACAGGTCGTTTACAACGTGGGACTCTGCATCTGTCTGTTTGATATCACCAAGCTGGAGGATGCCTATGTGTTCCCAGGGGATGGAGCATCACACACCAAAGGTGAGTACTTTCTCTTGGGGTTCATTTTTCTGTAACAAAAGATGAAACTGCCATGTGTCTTGAGGTGGTGGGAGACCTGGGCCCCAATCCTAATTCTTCAAGGAACTGACTTCAGTGACTGGGTACTCGTGCCCTCTCTGGGCCTTAGTTTCTTTACCTGTAAGACATCAGTGTGGATGTCTACAGGTCAAAGCCACTATAGTTTGAGATTGTGCTTCAGCCTGTGTGTCCCCTGATATCTGCCCGCCCCCATACTGCTCATTGATTCATGGTGAGATTGCCCACTAGGCAAGGGCCCTAAGCTGCGGCTGTTACTGCCTGGAGAGCAGAGGGCAGGGGAGAGCAAGCCAGTTGGGTCTAGGGACCTAAAGGGGCAGTAGGACACAGTAATTAAAAGTGTCCTTTAGAGGCAGAGGCAGGCGGATTTCTGAGTTAGAGGCCAGCCTGGTCTACAAAGTGAGTTCCAGGACAGCCAGGGCTACACAGAGAAACCCTGTCTCAAAAAACAAAAAACAAAAACAACAACAACAACAAAAAAAGTGTCCTTTAGGGCCAGCAAGTGGCTCAGGGGTAAATAACGTGCTTGTTACACAATCTAGAGAACTGAGTGTACAGCCGTTTCCTCTGATCTCCATATTATGGTATGTATGGGTGCGAGGGCCTGCATGAATGCACATGTGTGTCTCTGAGACTGTAATCCCAACACTTGGGACATGGAAACAGGAGCATCAGGAGTTCCAGGCCAGCCTGGGCTATCCAACAGTGATAGTGGATTCTATACTTGAGGGCTTCCAGGAGGACTAAGGAATTAATATAGTACAGCTTAAGGCTGGACCTTGGCATTGAGGGAATATGGGTATCTCTTGTTTCTGTTGGTTCTGTGGGCTACTTGGGTGGTGCTCTTCTGGGCAGTTAGCCAGGGCTGGTGTGAAGTTCTGTGCCTAAGTATGTCTTCAGCATACCTGGATGCCATTGGCCAAAGGATGTCACATGGCTAAAACTAAGGGATAGAGAAAGAGACTCTGCCCCTTGTTGAGGGAAAATGCAGTAAAACCGCAAGGTATGTGTGCATCTGCTGGGCAGAACCTGGAGGAGCGGTGGTTGGAGCTGGTGTCCAGGGCGCCTCTATAGCTTTCTCTCCTGGCACTGGGCAGCAGTGTGGAGCTGCAGGGGCAAAGTGACAGACAGACAAGCCACAGTGAGCCTTGTCTTTGTGTTGGCCATCTTCATAGCCCAGGGATGGGTGGGTGAGTGTTCTGGGGTGTTTGGAGACAGCCTGGGGTCTGTGCGGGCACCCTGCGACTAGTTAGTTGAGCCCCAGGAAACAGGCTGTCTTTGTGTGGACTAGGCATTCTTGTGAGTAGAAAAGGGAGCCCAGAGTGGAGAAAGCTCTGAGGAGCTCTGTTCTCAGAGAGGAGTGCCAAGCGGAGCTGGGCTCTGAACTTGGCCAAGGGCAAGGCTTCTGTTCTCAGAGAACGCTGTGAGCTGAGCCAAGAGACTGTTGTCCAGAGGCAAGGGCTAGTAGGTATCCGACTTCAGGAAGCTCAGAAACAGTGCTGCCTGTTACATAGGTGATGTTTTGGTCTCTTGGTCTCCAGGATGTGATTGTCCCACACACCCTGCTCACCCTGCATTTCTTGCTTCCTGGTGGGAGATGTAGAGTACAAGACCTTTGTTTGATGTTTCAATTCTGGCTCTGACCCCTGGGCCGGGGGCCGGGTGGCAAAATACACCATATCACACCATGTCCTTGGAGGGCCATGGAGCACTGCAGGAGCCTCAGAAACTCAGGGTCAGACTTGGGGCGAGCCTCTTTACTCCCTGAGCATTTCTGCTGGCATCTTCTGCTTTCTGGCTCAGCAGACCAGCGCCTCATGTGAGTGGAACCGGGAGTTTGTCCTGTTCACAGAAACTCAGCACAGCCCAAGGGTTGAGGAGTACCCATCCTAGGATCTGTTTGCTTTATGCCTGGTAACTAAAAGCCAATGAAACATGATCTGGGGGGGGGGGTCCTGGGGGCAATGAAGTACAGTCCTGGGGATGGGGACCCAGAGCCTCATGCCACATCTCTAGTCTTCTATTGTTGTTGTTGGGTTTTTTTTTTTTTTTTTTTTTTTTTTGGTTTTTCGAGACAGGGTTTCTCTGTATAGCCCTGGCTATCCTGGAACTCACTTTGTAGACCAGGCTGGCCTTGAACTCAGAAATCCGCCTGCCTCTGTCTCCCGAGTGCTGGGATTAAAGGCGTGTGCCACCATGCCCGGCCTATTGTTGTTGTTGTTGTTTTTTTAAGATTTATTTTATTTATTATATGTAAGTATACTGAAGCTGTCTTCAGACAGTCCAGAAGAGGGAGCCAGATCTTGATACGGATGGTTGTGAGCCACCATGTGGTTGCTGGGATTTGAACTTATCACCTTCGGAAGAGCAGTCGGGTGCTCTTACCCGCTGAGCCATCTCACCAGCCCCCTCCTATTGTTGTTTTAAGACAGGGTTTCTCTGTGTAGCTCTGGCTGTCCTGTAACCCACTATGTACACCAGGCTGGCTTGGACCTCACAGAGATCTTTAATTCCAGGGTTCTGGGATTAAAGGCATGCACTATCATACCCAGCTCCAGCCTTATTTTTTAAATTTTATTTATTTATTTTCTTTTTTGTTTTTTCCTTTCAATTTTTTTTTTTCAAGACAGGGTTTCTTTGTGTAGCCTTGACTGTCCTGGAACTCACTCTGTAGATCAGGCTGGCCTCGAACTCAGAAACCTGCCTGCCTCTGCCTCCCTAGTGCTGGGATTAAAGGCGTGCACCAACACTGCCCAGCCCAGCCTTCCTTTTCGAGGCTGACTGATGTCCTACTGTGTGTACCCCGAGGTGCTCACCGCTTGCTTTCAGAAGTGGTGTTCAGGCTCTGGGCACTGGGTTCCATGTTGTACTGTCTCAGCACATGCCCAGCTAAGCAGGGCACAAGCCTGGCAGGAGCTTTGAGCTGAATGCTAGGTCTTGTGGAGGGAGGGCACGGTGTACCATCCTGTGTGTAAGTTACCCATGGTGAGAGTTAGCAGAAGCCTCGGTCATGTTCAGGTTGTCACCTCACAGAAGGTAGAGTGCAGTTGGACAGAGCTAGGCATGGTAGGCCCTGATGTCCTAAGATGGGTGTTGGCAGGCGAGGCCACTTAAGGAGTCCTGGTAGAAGCCAGTGCTGGTAGTAAGTCTGTCTGAGGAAGGTACGTTCAACATGGTGGCCTTGTCTGGGGAACGATGTAGAGCAGCGATTCTCAGCTTGTGGTCACAACTCTTTGTGGGTTGAATATCAGATACTTACATTAGGATTCATAACAGCAAAATCACAGTTATGAAGTAGCAGTGAAATGATTTTATGGTTGGGGTCACCACAGTATGAGGAACTGTATTAAAGTGCCACAGCATTAGGAAGGCTGAGAACCACTGCCTTAGAGTGTATCCATGGCTGAGTGGGCAGGAGAACTGTGTGGTTGGAACAGGACACAGCCCCTGAGCTGCCTCCTCTTCCTCTGTGTGGTAGAATACAGTGTCGTCACAGGAGGTTCATATGGGCAGTCTGCTGGCAGAGAGCATCTTCCTGGGTGAGAGGGCCAGCGAGGTGTGGCCTCTGCTGAGACCCCGAATCATTCTTCTGTTGGCACAGCTTCAGCTGGCGTTTTCCTTGGCTTCAGGTGAGCAGGAAGCACAAGGGACAGGGCCCGAGAACCCATGAAGTCACTTATGTGTCGCCCTCACCACAGCTGAGGCAGGCAGCCTCGGCGTTTTTAGAATCCTAACCCAGGTCAGCTCTGTGCTGAGAATAAGGTTGCTCAGGCCTCAGGAGACGGGAACTTCCTTTCTATCCTCTTGGAATGCGAAGGATAGCCTGAAGGTTGTTTGGAATTGACTTTGGAGTGGCTAATGGCCCAGATTGAGGCTCAGGTATAGCTGAGATGCATTTGGAAGCCAGCCTCAGTTCCAGGGCAGCAGCTGCTGATGGTTCCTTATGGGGACCAAGCTGTAACCTTGCATGCCCTAGCGGCCAGACAGGTCTAGGCCTGCAAGAGGACTCAGCACGAGGTGAAGCACTGGGTAAATGAGGTGGCCATTGGAGAACATAGCGGCTCTAGTCTCTGCGGCCTTCTTGGAGACCTGGTGTGACTCTAACAGTGTGGCCTTCTTTTCTAGTCCATTTCCGCTACGTGGTGTTCCACCCCTTCCTGGATGAGATCCTCATTGGGAAGATCAAAGGCTGCAGCCCGGAGGGTGTGCACGGTAAGGTGCCCTGACTCGGGGTAAGGCTGGAACACAGTGGGGTGGGCAGTAGGTGCTGACCATGTGGTCCAGAATCCAGCTGCAGTGCCAGACGAGGGGTGCCTCATCCCTTCGCGTTCTCAAGGATGGAGTAAGGCCACAGGCTCCAGTGCCCATGGTCTCTATGTGCAGTGAGCTGGGATGGCTGGAGCTCTGTACTGGGAGCTGCCCGGGGCTGCTCAGCACATATGTGGGTAGCATAGATACAGAAGTGGGACATTGGGGGAGGGGACAGATTGCCCTTGGAGACACCTGGGCCACATGGGAAAGAGACCCCATCTCATGTCATAATTTCTTCATTCCTTTCAGTCTCTTTAGGGTTCTTTGATGACATTCTCATCCCCCCCGAGTCACTGCAGCAGCCTGCCAAGTTGTATCCTCTCAAGTATGATTTGGGGCAAGTGGACAGCCCTGTGGTGGCCCTGGCAGCTCAGTGATCTGCCACTGCTGGCAGTGCTGGGGTGAAACCCCAGGCCACCTCTGCTTCTGGTTCTGACCATGGTATCCACGTGCCCATGTCTGACAGGCTGGGTAATAGAGCTGTACATATCTTTGGGGCTGTCACCCCTAGTCACTTCACTCAGGCTGTCTCTGCAGGAGTCAGGTCAGATGTCCCCAGCAGCTTCACCCTGGCTGGTTGCCATCATTTCCCAGCATGTGGGGTAGAGTACAGAGCTGTTTTGTCTTCACCCAGCTCTGGGGCTGTTTTAATTGGAATGCCACTGGTCCCAGGAGGGGCTCAGGTGGTATGTGACAACTGCACTCATGGCTCCTGCAGACATGGAGAATATAGTGTGCCACTAGAGGGCAGTATGGCTCTGTGGGCTATGGGGGGCGGGTAGTAGGGCAGGTGCTCAGCTTCTCCTCTCACCCAGGCCTGTAGAGACTGTGGCCCCCTGTTCTATTGCTCCCCCCCCCCCACCTTCTCCTCCTCCGGCAGGCGGCAGTCAAACCTGCCTCTCATCTTGAGACCCAGGCAAGCCCACGATCTGCCTGCCTGTCAGATTAGTTACGAGGACTGAGAAGTGCAGGGCACCTAGACAATTCTTTTAGACGTGGGAATATCATTTTCATTTTGTGTCCTGGTACAAACTGGTTCCTCTCCAAGGGGCAAAGCAGCTTTCACTGCATTTCCTAGCACAAATAGTGTCAACCTAGGGTTGGTTTTAACTTGGATAAGTACTTCAGAGGCCGGCCCTCAGCCTCCTACACTCCCATGACATGATTGTGGCCTTGACGCTGGACCCCAGTGATGAAACGGAACAAGTGTGGGTGTGGGAGTATGAGACAGAGGAAGGAGCTCATGACCTGTACATGGACACAGGGGAGGAGATCCGCTTCAGGGTGGTGGACGAGAGCTTCGTGGACACATCCCCCACAGGACCCAGCTCCGCCGAGGCTGCCTCTTCAAGCGAGGAGCTGCCTAAGAAGGAAGCACCGTATACGCTTGTGGTAAGCTGACAGGAGGCTGCTTTCTTGAGGTTTCATTCCTAGAACCCCTTTAGCAGGTCAGGTCTCTTATGATTGTCATCTGTCAGTGACATTAGTCTGCTTTTGAGGGCTGGGACCATGAGGTGACAAGGTTGTTGTAGATGATGGGCAGGCAAGGTGAAATTTTGGATATCATAATCTTTAAGGCTAGAGAGATCAAAGCTGAGGCTGGAGCAGGACTCCACGTGTTTCTCAGGCTCCTCCCTCTGGGCAACTTTGGGAGCTCAGAAAGACAGGTCTGGGGTTGAGGAAAGATTACCTGACCCCACTGGAGGCTTTGCAGCCTCTTTCCTAAAACCCTGGCGAGCTAGGGCAGAAATGGTGGTGTGGATGGCTCCCAGTCTCTCCACAGCCTCCCAGCTGTTGTGAACCCAGACCTTCCTTTGCCTGTGCTGGGCCTGCTAGGTGCTGAGTAGGGTGGGGTACTAGTCCCTCCTGTCCCAGGCAGCCCAGCTCCAAGTAGTGATGAGTATACTTGTTTATTTTATTTTTTCTGACTTTGGCAGGGATCTATCAGTGAGCCAGGACTGGGCCTTCTCTCCTGGTGGACGAGCAACTAGCCCTGGAGCTCACAGTCTGAAGACCCTGTCCAGACTTGGGAAAGTAGAGAGCAGTTTGAGTGCTCCACAGAGCCAGGCTTGGTGGGACCAGGAGCAGAGTGACAGGCTCATCCTCTCCCTCCCAGCACTGCTTCTCTGGTCTGGAGCCACCCTGAATTGTTTCCAGAGTGTCATGGATCCAGGCTGGCTTCTCACTTGCTGTATAGCATAGAGTAGCCTGGAGCTTCTGATCTTCCAGCTGGGATTACAGGTGTGCAGTGCCACCTTGAGCCTATGTGGAAGGTAGGGATGGGACCCAGGACTCATGCACACCAGGAAAGCATTCTCCCACAGGACATGCTTCCCCAGCACAAGGACTGTTTGGTTGTTTTTGTAATTTCTTCAGGGCTGAGGATGGAACCCAGGGCCTCTTTCATGTTAGGTGGGTGTTGTACTACTGAGCTAGGCCCAGTCTATCCTATGGACTTCTGGCTTTCAGTGACAGCAGTAACATTTAATAAATACTGGTGGCAGCAGCAGGAACCTCCTCATTTCATTAGCTGACATCACCATCTAAGATCACTGAATTGTCAATCTGGGATAGTATGTCCTGCCTCACCCCAAGGTCCATTTAGAGATGACCTCTCCCAAGCCCACAGACGGTCTTTGTTTATGGGACCTGACTGAGTACTGAACCTAGTGGCTCTGTGATAAAGGTAGAGGTCACTCTGGACGGGGTTTTGGGTCAGTGCTGTCAGCTGCTGATGACATGAGAACGCCGAGCAGCACCCTTAACTGCCACAGTGTCTGGAAGGCGGAGCCTCCAAAATGAGCCAAACCCCTCCCTGTCTAGGAAGTGGAGATGGAGGCCTACCTACCTCACAGGAAGCCTGGGGCTGCTGCTGCCTCAGATGACCATGAGGGCCGCTCCGGGTCCACAGAGGGCTGTCTAGTCCTGCTGTCCCTTTCTCACTGGCACTTGTGTGATACTGTTTTGTGACAAACCGCCATGGCCTGCCTAGGCCTTTCCATGTGAGATTTAGCTGATGCAGCCTAATGGAGAAAGCCTGTCTTCTCACATCTCTGCTGCAGAGGCTAGAGGGGCAGACGGCATGCAGCATTTGATTATTAGCTGTGTCTTGGGGCAGATTCCTTCTCAGGCTGTTTTAACTCTGTAGTCTAGGCTGGACTTGAACTCAGATCCATTTGCCTCTGCCAGGATTAAAGGTGTGTGCCACCACCACCAGCAGCAGCAGCAGCTTTGTTTTTAAGGTAGGCACTGTGCCTACTCTCAAGGTAAAGACCAGGTCTAGTACTGTAGCCCCAGGGGAACAGAGGAGGTAGCTCTTAGTCTCTGAAGCTCTCCTCTACTGCAGGTACATGTGACCAAGGTCCAGATGTGACCAAGGCCTGATGGAATCTTGGCTTGAAAAACCAAGATTAGCTCATGCTGGTAATAGTAGACACCAACCACTCAGACAGAACAATAATAGATTTGGATCTTTTTTTTTTTCTTGTAAGAACAAATTTCTCTAAAATCCTTCAGCCACCAGTGAAATGATCAGGCAGAATAAAAACTTCTGTAGAGGGAGTGCTGTCATCAAAAATAAATACAGTTGCATGGGTTGCTCAAAGAGAAACCAAACTGAACAGGAAGGCAGGGCTGGAACGTTATCTTAAACGCTCTCCATGGTGGTTCACTCTGGGCTGCGATAGGCAGGAAGCAGGTCTGGTCACCATCTTAGAGCAGGTAGTCATGCTGGACAGACCAGATTAGGCTCTGATGATGCACATGGACCTGGACTTTTGACACCCAGCAGGGTCCAGAGTGGGACAGGACAGCAGCCGGCTCCTCACTGCTGCAGCTCCTTCATCCTGTTGAGGGCACTGCCTGCACGGAACCACTCGATCTGGGTCTCGTTGAAGGTGTGGTTCAGGAGGATGGTCTCCTGGGTCCCATTGGGGTGCTTGATGATGCAATTCAGAGGCTGCAATAGAAGAATGGGTGTGGGCTGGGGAGTAGACGGTGCTCCAAGGAACACAGTCCTCCCTGGGGGCTCCTAAAGTCCAAGCTTGTATCAGGAAGCTGTTGGGTACTAAGTGCCAGGCCAGGGCTCATGTCTGGGTTGGCTCTTTCAGCTGGAATGTGGGTTTACAAGAGCCGTATGAATGGATGCAGCAGGACAGGAAACAAGGTGATCCCAACCCCACCCACCCAAGAGATCCTGGTTTGTTTCCCCTCCTTCCTAGCCTGACCTTTCCAGGGGCAAAGTCCTTCAGGCCTTGAATGGTCAGCTTGTCCACTGGATGAATCTTGTTGTAGTCAGAGGGGTCAGCGAAGGTGAGGGGCAGCAAGCCCTGCTTCTTTAGATTGGTTTCTGTTAGACAAACATGAAGTTGCAGTGTGGTTCCTCTACCCAAGGCTCCTCAGGAACCCCAGGCACTCTTCTCTAAAACCATCAAGGGATATGAGACAGACCCTACCTGCAACCCCAGTCCTACTGTGGGGCAAGCAGGCAGTGGCTCCAGCACCCAAGCCTGCTGGATGCCGGTGACCCTTTTCCACAGTAGCACTCCAAGCAGGTATGCATTAGTATAGATGTATATGCTGCATGCCTTAGATTTAACTGACTAAGAACCAAGACCAGTGTTGATGGGATGCCATGGATGTCAGACCTGGGCAATGCACCTTGGCCTTGGGTAGGTGGGACAGGCTATGGAATATGGCCGACTCCAAGTCAGCCACAGCAAAGTAGGTGACCTGGAGCCTTGAGTGAAGGAGCAGCACTTGTCATTGGGGATGACTGGCTCACCGTGGATCCTGGCGAAGCTCTTGGTGATGATGGCCCGGCCCCCCAGGTGGCGAGGCTCCAGTGCTGCATGCTCCCGGCTTGAGCCTTCACCATAGTTCTCATCTCCAATCACCACCCACCTGATGCCATGTTTCTGTCAGGCAACAGGGACAAGCAGTGAGGCAGTGGAGGGTGCTGCCTGGGGGCTTGGGGTGGTGATGGAGTACACATGAGAAGCAAACTAGAGGAATTGCTATCTCAACACCTAGGAGAACCCTGCCCAGGAGTCAGAGATGTCTCAGCAGGTGTTTGGCCCCAGACCTAAGGTTAGAGGAAACCTTATCGAATTGCTTTACGAATCTGTTGGAAATTGAAGTTCAGAGAAGAGCCACAGGTCTCAAGCAGACCAAGTATTAAGGGACTAAGCCCAGTCTGGAACTCAAATCCACCAGCTTCTGCCTCCCAAGTACTGGTACGGTATTAGAGGTGTAGTCAATGCCGGCCTACCTTGTAGTAGCGAGCAGTGTCGGGTACAGGGCCAAACTCCTGGGTGACAGCATTGCGCACAGAGTTGGCTTTGCCATTTTCGATGTTGATGGCACCGATGAGCAGGTTGTTAGAGATGTTATCCAGATGCCCACGGAACTTGAGCCAAGGGCCGGCAGCAGAAATGTGGTCTGTGGTGCACTTCCCTTTGACCTTGTGTGGGCAAGCAGAGGGGACAGGCCAGGTTGAGGCAGTGAGCAATGGATAAAGGAAGTCATCCAGAGAAAGACAGACAGGTAGGCAGCAGCAGCGAGCAGAGCAAGGGGAGATGAGGGCTATATCCAGCCTTGGACCTGTAATCTCTGCAGTCCTGGTGTTCCATGTCATCTTGTTTAGGTAAGGCTATTGCCCACCCACTCAAAAGCCCCATTTATGCTGTCTCTACGGCAGGATGCTCTCTCATAGGACAGGCTAGAGATGGAAGACAGATGCAGCTGTTTGCTTATTCAGCTAAGCTGCCAAGGGTGGGAGATCAGCGATTCCAAGCCAGACATAGAAGCTAGGAGTCATGTCTGGATCCGGGCTCACATGAGCTAAATACTGGCTGTATCACAGGCGTGCCTAGACACTGCTTAGTAAGCCCATAAATTATTGTCTGACAGGAGTCTGAGGCCCTTCACCACACTAGAAAGGCCGAGCTCCCAACAGTCCACATCTGGTAATGGCCCAATAATACGAGTGCTGTCTGTTGTCAATCCAGAGCTGAGCTGAGTCACATGTGATACTCACACTAGGTGGCTGTCGCCTGACAGTAGCGGGCTAGATCAGGCTGTGCCCCAGCCCGGGGTCATGTAGAAGCAGGGACCACCAAACTCCTGTGATTGTTCCCTTCTTTTTTTTTTTTTTTTTGGTTTTTCGAGACAGGGTTTCTCTGTATAGCCCTGGCTGTCCTGGAACTCACTTTGTAGACCAGGCTGGCCTCAAACTCAGAAATCCACCTGCCTCTGCCTCCTGAGTGCTGGGATTAAAGGCGTGCGCTACCACGCCCGGCTGTTTCCTTCTCAAAAGCAGCCTCCCTCCCTGCTCGGGGATGGGATGCCTGTGCCAACCTTGATGAGGATTTGCAGGTCTTCTAGGTCTTTGCCGTCCCACTTGTCGAAAGGCTCCAGGAGCTGCAGGCGCTGGCTGGTAGGGCTCACATCCACCCGCTGCCCACTGCTGTCCTTAGGGGGGTGCTGGTATGTGTCCTGCCCTGGATCAAAGTCCTACAGAAGGGGTTGAGACACAGTGGGCACTGAATCCTTAGTCCCCACGTGGATGTCTGGTAGGCTGTAAGCTTGCCTGTGCCCTAAAACTCATGCTTTCTCAGTACCAGTGTCCGCCCCACCTCACACAAGCCAAGGCAGGCCTGTGGTTGGCTCGCCATGAAAACCATCAGCAGCTGCTCACCGATCGGGGAAGCTCGTCTGCATCCGGAGCCTCCAACTTGAACTTCTTGCCGTCCTTGCCTGTCAAGAAGTCAGTTTCTGGGTTGAACTTAAGGGTTCCCGCAATGGCCAGAGCTGTGACAATCTGAAATGGAGGAGGCCAGTTTGCTGGTTAGCACCAACCACCTACACCTATCTACACACCTTTTTTTTTTCTTTTTTAAAATTATTTTTACTACTGTTCTGTGTTTATGTGCATATGATACATGTGTGTACATACACATAACAAAGTGTACGTGTTGTGTCAGAAAACAACTGTGTAGTTAATTTTCTCTTCTTACCGGACAAAGGAGGTTTTGGGCATTGAACTCAGGTCTTTAAAGTTATGTTGGTAAACACTTTTGTCACTGAGTCCATCTTGTTGACCTTCCAAGGTCTCATAATGAGCTTCTGCTGTTTCTCTAGGTTGGCTGGCTAACAAGCCCTAAGGTTTTTTGTTTGTTTTTTAATGTGGATTTTGGGAAGTCAAATTCAGATCCTCATTCATGTGCAGCAAATAATTCACCAACTAAACCATCTCCCTCTCTCCATGCCCCTCATCTGAGGCCAGGGCTACCTCTGGGACCATGAGCCACCAGGTCTGCAGGGTGTTCACAATCCCAAGGGTTTCTTTTCTTTTTTAAAATAAGAATGATTTGCCGGGCATGGTGGCGCACGCCTTTAATCCCAGCACTTGGGAGGCAGAGGCAGGTGGATTTCTGAGTTCGAGGCCAGCCTGGTCTACAAAGTGAGTTCCAGGACAGCCAGAGCACACAGAGAAACCCTGTCTCGAAAAACCAAAAAAAAAAAAAAAAAAGAATGATTTATTTTATGTATATGAGTAGTATACTGTAGCTGTCTTCAGATACACCAGAAAAGGGTATCAGATCCCATTACAGATGGTTGTGAGCTACCATGTGGTTGCTGGGAATTGAACTCAGGACCTCTGCAAGAGCTGAACCATCTCTCCAGCCCCCAAGGGTTTCTAAAATAGCTGCCAGGGCCTGAACTAGGCTATGCCCTAGGCTAGGCCAGCACTTCTTGCAGGTGTTTGGGACAGATGAGAGGAGACCCAGCGCACAACATATTCTTGCTTGCCAGCAAAGGAAGAGTAGAAAACTACTTCCTCACTGAGCAGTGAGAGCTTCTAGAACACTCAGTCAAGTCACAAGACTGGCCCTGTGCTAGTGAAGGTCACGGTGAAACACCCATTCAGTGCCCATAGTAATTAATAGCAAAGGCACATTTTTACTGAACTTAGAAACTAGAGCTGGAGACACGCCTGTGGTCTCAGTCACTCACAAGGGAAGGGACAGGAAATGAAGAGGTGGGAGGGGAAAACTCCAAGCAAGTACTTCTTCACACCCTTCTCACATGACCCTGAAGAATGATAAGTAGCCAAGCTCATGTAGGTGGGAGAGCAAGGACCTGTCCCAGGCAGTGGATTCCACAGTCCACACTCACATCTACTAACAGAGCTAACTACCACACAAGCTGAGGGAGGCCAGCAGGAATCACCAAGTCAGTGTGAGGTTTGATGACTGACAAGGCCATCTCTCTTGGCTTCACCATGGATAACTCAGGAATGTCTGCTGAGGGGTAGGGACTGACAGGAGAGGCTAATTTGCTCTTCTGTACTCTCTGGGCCTTTCTATAATGCCAACCCTAGGCAGCTATCTCCCCGCCCTTTCCTCCGACCCACCAAGAACAGGAGCCTCAAGGTAGTCAGGCTAACACCTGGCCTATCACTTCTCACCTCTGGGGATGTAACAAAGGCATGGGTCTCAGGGTTTGCATCATTACGGCCTGTGAAGTTCCTGTTGTAGGAGGTGACGATTGTATTCTTCTCCCCCTTCTTGATGTCTTTTCTGCCAGGACAGAGGGGATAGGATTAGATACCTAGCCTTGTCACATGGGCTGTCCGGTGGCCAGTTTGTCTTGTTTCTTATGGTACATGCCTAATTCATGACAAGGGGAACGGCAAGGCCCTGAAACACTGTGTCCTCCGAGGGACTCAAGTGCACTGCAAAGGATACAACCTCAAGCTCCCCAGGTCTCATCTGAGAGTATGCAGGAGAGATACACAGGCCACACTGAGGCCTGAGTCTCCTCACTTGGGCAGCTGCCTGCTCTCAAAAGGCTCCATCAGAGCCACCAGCTTGGCTTCTAGGATGCAGTCCTGTCAGACAAGACTCACATTTCTGGCCACTCGGGGCTTCTGTAGGGCGCTCTGCTTGCCCATCCATGTCTGATAAGGACTGCTAATGTGTAGCAGTGCTGGAACCTTCTCTGGCTCCGGCTGGAGTCTCCACTATTTACTTTTACACCAAGGAGCAGAGGCTGCTCTCTCAGGATGCGGGGCTTACCTGTCCCACTGGCCNGTCAGACAAGACTCACATTTCTGGCCACTCGGGGCTTCTGTAGGGCGCTCTGCTTGCCCATCCATGTCTGATAAGGACTGCTAATGTGTAGCAGTGCTGGAACCTTCTCTGGCTCCGGCTGGAGTCTCCACTATTTACTTTTACACCAAGGAGCAGAGGCTGCTCTCTCAGGATGCGGGGCTTACCTGTCCCACTGGCCGATGCAAGGGCCACAGGCATTGGCCAAAACGATTCCACCCACATCCCTTAGGATCTGTGCCTACAGGGGAGAAAGAGGACAGAAAACGGTCAGGACCAGGTACAATGCTGATGGCAATGGGTAAGGCAGCAGCCTGGAGGATGAAAGCCTGCATTGTCTTAGCCTGACAGGCCGTAGCAGGTGAACACTCACATAGCCATCCCGCTCAATAGTGGCACGGATCTGCTCAGAGCCTGGGGTGATGGTGAACTGGGACTTGCACTTGAGTCCGTGGGCCAGTGCCTGCTTAGCCACAGCTGCTGATCGTCCCATGTCCTCGTAGCTTGAATTGGTACAGCTGCCAATTAAACCTGGTATATGGTAGGTCAAAGGTCAGGAGAGAATAACCAGAAGTCTCCATCTGACCTGACACAAAGAGATGGCCAACTGATCTCGGACAGAGATTATTTCTAATAGACATGTTGGAAGCGACCTAAATATCAGCAATAAAGAAGGCTGCTCATAACCCAGCCATTCAGTCACTGACCATGGCACTCAACACAACTGTATCCATTTTCACACAAATTTTATTCAAATGTGTAAGTACACATAATACCCCAAAAGGCTTTACTTTTTTTTTGTTTGTCTGTTTGGTTTTTTGAGACAGGATTTCTCTGTATAGCCCTCCCTGGCTGCCCTGGAACTCACTGTGTAGACCAGGCTGGCCTTGAATTCAGAGATCCACCTGCCTCTGCCTCCCAAGTGTTGGGATTAAAGGCATGCGCCATCACTGCCCAGGGCTTTACTTTTTTTTTTTTTTTTTTGAGACAGAGTTTTATGTAGCACAGGTTGACTTTGAACACCTGATCTTGATCTTCTGCCTCACCCATCTGAATGCTAGGATGATAAGCATGTACCCTACTTTAAGGATAATACTAATGTATTCACGATGATTACTGCTTAATGGAAGCTGATAGGCTAATTCTTTCTTTTATTTTTCTAGGGTTTTTTGTTTTCTGCTTGCTTTATTTTTTATTTTATTTTATTTTTGTTGTTGTTTTGTTTTGTTTTGTTGAGCAGGGTTTCTTTGAGTAACCCTGGTTGTCCTGAAATTTGCTCTGTAGACCAGGCTAGCTTCGAACTTGCCTCTGCCTCCTAAGTGCTGGCATTAAAGGTAGACACAAGCCGGGCGTGGTGGTGCACGCCTTTAATCCCAGCATTTGGGAGGCAGATGCAGGCGGATTTCTGAGTTCGAGGCCAGCCTCCTCCAAAGTGAGTTCCAGAACAGCCAGGGCTACACAGAGAAACCCTGTCTTGAAAAAACAAAACAAAACAAAACAAAACAAAACAAAACAAAGGTAGACACCAGCACTGTCCAGCTTTCTGCTTGCTTTTTAATCAGAGCAACAAAGATCTTTTAAAAACCTTGTTAAGGGCTGGAGAGATGGCTCAGCGGTTAAGAGCATTGACTGCTCTTCCAGAGGTCCTGAGTTCAATTCCCAGCAACCATGTGTTGGATCACAACCATCTGTAATGGGATCCACTGAAGAAGACAGCTACAGTGTACTCACATACATAAATAAATAATAATTAAAAGAAAAAACTTGTTAAGCAGCTGGGCAAACTTCTAATCTCAGGACTCAGGAGGCAGAGGCAAGAGGACCTCAGTGAGTTTGAGATGAACCTGATGTTCTTACACAGTTCTAGGTCAGCCAGGGCTACAAAAGGAGACCCTGTCTCAAAAACAACAAAAACAAAATGCACAACCTTGTTATTAAAAAGTTCACAGAACTGGATGATATCATCCTGTCTATTAATATCACATTTCTCTCAGCAGAGCAGCAATTTCTTGGTGTCTTATATAGTCTTGGCTAGCCTTGAATGCATAAAGACTCGCCTGTTCAGCGTCCTGGTGCTGGGGTTAAAGGCATGCACCACCATGCCTAGCCAGTGTTTTGGTTAGGGCAAACTCTACTACCCTGCTGACTAGATGGTGAACCAGACTTGCTTTGTGAAGTTCCCCTTCTTAATTGAGAACATGTATTAGCAGGAGATACTTGCATATTTATACTGAAAATGACTTCCTTTTGTTTATCCAGAACCCAAGTGTAGTGTTCTACCTGGCGACTCTTAGCATCCCAGGTTCTCAATATTGTTGACATTGCTGAGTCACTGACAGTGTGACAGTGTGATTGACAGTGTGACTGACAGCGTGACAGCTGGGATGGACTGTGAGCTGCTTCTCTTCTTTTTTTTTTTTTTTTAAAGATTTATTTTATTTATTATATGTAAGTACACTGTAGCTGTCTTCAGACAATCCAGAAGAGGGCGCCAGATCTCGTTACGGATGGTTGTGAGCCACCATGTGGATGCTGGGATTTGAACTTATCACCTTCGGAAGAGCAGTCGGGTGCTCTTACCTGCTGAGCCATCTCACCAGCCCGCTGCTTCTCTTCTTTGCCTTGTGTTTGGAGGCAGCTATGAAGTAGCAGAGCCTGGGTTGACACCAGGCTCCATGACTACAGGCCAGAGACTGTGGATGCTCTGGACACTCAGGTTGAACTACAGTAGCAGTTCAGTGTGTCTGCATGCGTGATGTGTGCAGACAGCAGCAGGGCATATGATCTATGTAAATGTACGAAAGAGATGTGCATGTTCATGTGTATAGTGACACAGGAATGTTCTCTGGTTAAGAGTCAGGGTTAGAGGTATTTTAAAACTCTTCATGTGAAGTACAATAAACATGTATTCTTTCTATCGCACTCACCTACTCTGATGTCCAGAGGCCAGCCTTCCTTCTCTGCCACAGTGCCCACGTCTGCCACTGGGTGAGCCAAGTCAGGGGTAAAGGGCCCATTGATATGTGGCTTTAGCTGAAAAGACAGGGTCAAGGAGCAGAGTGGGGATGGACGCTCTTCACAGATTCTCCCATTCTCCCATTTCTTTCCCCCTAACCCCCCGAGACAGGGTTTCTCTGTATAACCCTGGCTGTCCTGGAACTCACTCCGTAGACCAGGCTGGCCTCAAACTCAGAAATCCACCTGCCTTTGCCTCCCAAGTGCTGGGATTAAAGGCGTACGCCATCACTGCCCAGCTAAGATTCTCTCATTTCTATAGAAGGCACTGTCTTCTGTCCTCAGCGCTCAAACTTTGTCATGGGAGACAAGTGGGCAATAGGTTAGGGTGGCCCAGCACTTGAGTCCCCAAGCCTTATCAGCTTGTCTCATCTCCACATGGTACACACAGGAACTGAAGGGCAGAATGACAGGCCTCCTTCAGGTCACAAGAAGATGACACAGGTACAGAAACAATATGAACCACCTGCCTCACAAGTCCATCATCTCTGAAACTACATTGCTTTTGAAGGAACTGGGCCTGATGGTGAGGAGTGAATTCCAGCTACTTGAGAGGCTGTGGCAGGGAACTGCCAGGTAAAGTCCACCTGGGTTAGTTAACAAAGTGAGTTCAAGGAGAACACGAGGAACTTAGTGAGACCTTCTTAAAAAGATGACATAGCTGGGCATTGTTGGCACACACCTTTAATCCCAGCACTCAGGAGGCAGAGGCAGGCCATCTCTTGAGTTGAGGCCAGTCTGGTCTATAGAGCAAGTTCCAGAACAGCCAGGGCTACACAGAGAAACCCTGTCTCAAAAACAACAACAACAACAACAACAACAACAAAAAGCCCAACCAAACAACAACAAAGAAGGCTGGGGACACAGATGTGCTTGCCTAGAGTTCAAATCTAGTACCAAGGGTTGGGACAGATCAAAAACGTTCCTACTGGAATCTTCTGACAGACAGACCACGCCATATGCTTTTTTTTATGAGGAATGACTAACAGACATGACGTGCACAGCAGAGTGCCGTGCACACAAACACCAACACACCAGACTCTTACTCCATGAACTAACCCATGCCACTCACACACACCCCCTTAGGTCCCAAACTTAGTAAAAGGATGCCTACAGAGGCAGGTCAGTTAGCACAGCTCCACAGAGCCAAGACGGTACTGAAGAGCCTGGCTTCTGTTTGCTCTAGAGCCTTCCCTTGGCTCTCTGAACACCTGTCCTGCAGGTGTAAGGATGCCAACTCACTGCAGCTTGTCCCCCTCAAAGTAAGCCTCCGGGCGAGAGCTTGGCCTCCACTAAAGTCGTGTCAGACTTGCTTTCTCCATGGCTGAATGTCATGTCCTTCTGTCTGTCTCCAATTCCTGCCTGATTTAGGCCCCAGGAATCAAGGGCCAACTGCCTTGCTGGGTGTGCTGGTAGGACCTGCTCCCCTACCCTCCTGCCTAGTGCCAAAAAATAAAAGCCCGACCCTCAGCAGTCCCCCAAACTCTACTTCTCCACTCACCTCATTGAGGTTAATTTCAATCACTTGGTCATACTGGCAGCCAGGATCAGGCACTAAGTGATCCTTGAATTCTTCTGCTAGGTTGGCAATGTCTGGAATCCACAAGGGAAGAGAATGAAGCAGAAACTGGTTTTAAGACTTTGTTTATTTGTATGCCTGAGTCAGATACCTGCCACTTACCAAATAGCAGGTTCCAGGCCGTAACAAAGTCAACAGGGGGACAAATCCAACAGCCCAGAATGCTGCCCCTGCCCACCAGGAGCTCAGCCTCTTGAAGAGGCTGGCAGTGAGCCGAAAATGAGAAGACACGAGAAACACAGGATATGGAAAAGTACTGGGATTATAAGCACAATCTATCACACAGTGTCTGAGAATCAAAAAGTTTTGCCCCCAATAGAGTTTCTCTATATAGCCCTGGCTGCCCTGGAACTCACTCTGTACACCATGTTGGCCTTGAATTCAGAGATCTATCTGCCTTTGCCTCCCTAGGACTAGGTTTAAAGGTGTGTGCCACCACTCACTGGTAAGGAGCAGAATTTTTAAGAAGTCACTGGATAAAAAGAGATGAAGGTAGTCCAGGTAGGACTCAGGCGGCTCTCAGCTTCCCAGGGCCTCTAACCTACAGTATCTACCCATTTGCCTACACTCCCCTGCAGTATCTATCCATTCACCTATACTCCCCTGCAGTATCTATCCATTCGCCTACACTCCCCTGCAGTATCTACCCATTCGCCTACACTCCCCTGCAGTATCTATCCATTCGCCTACACTCCCCTGCAGTATCTACCCATTCACCTACACTCCCCTATCTTACCAGGTCCTAGCCCTTTATTTCCTTGTTTGAGCCTCAAAGAAACGAGAAACTTGAAAGTTGCTGGGGGAAGCTGGGAAGTTCCCTCAATCAGAGAGCAGTTATACAGAAGAGACCCATGTAACTTCCAGAGTTTCCTGTAGGGGGCACTAGGGACTAGGCAAGAAAAGACCAGAATTTAGCCACCTCTTCCTTTGAAGCTCACATGGATAACCTGCAGCAGGAATAATTTGGATGCCAGACCCTTTCAGAGGCTGAAGACATAATTAGAAGCAGTCACACACACCTACCTTGACATCTACCTGCAGGGACTTTGGGCCTCTGCATGGCAGCTAGCCTAAGGATACCAGGCTAAGTACTCATGCCTTCAGGACAGGGATGCAGCATGGCTATGTGCTCACCCTGCCCTAGGAGCTCACCTGCTCGGCCTGTCTTGCTCAGGTACTTTTTCATCCTGTGGTTGTAAGGGAACACTGATGTAGTGGCCCCAATTTCTGCACCCATGTTGCAGATTGTTGCCATGCCTGTGGAGAAACAGAGCCCAAAGCATGAGGCTACTAGGCCCTAGGTGTGGGCCCTAGTACCTGCTAGGTGTGCACATAGCTCTTCATACAATGAGCTGCATCGCTTCCTTCCTGGCCTACAAGGCCACCTAGTAGCAGCAAGTATCCATCCCTCAAAGCCCAGGGCCAGGGAAGGTACGTCAGCCTCCACAGGAGAGTTCTAGCTTTCCTACTAAGCAGAGCCCTTGTGTATTGAACATGGACATGGCCAGCCACTGCTTAGAGTGGTTCAAGATTATAAAGAAATAAATGCTGGCACTCGATTTACATCTCAGTCTGTCTGCCTGGAATTCTGCCCTCTCTCAGTCACACCAGGGTCCTACGTAAACAATTCTTGGAGTTTGAACAATAAGAATGAAATAAGAGCTGGAGAAATGGCTCAGCGGTTAAGAGCATTGACTGCTCTTCTAAAGATCCTGAGTTCAAATCCCAGCAACCACATGGTGGCTCACAACCATTCATAACGAAATCTGATGCCCTCTTCTGGAATATCTGTAGACAGCTACAGTGTACTTACATATAATAAATAAATCTTAAAAAAAAAAAAAAAGGATAAAATAAATTGGGTATAGAACATATGGCTGTAGTCCTGGCTACTTGGGAAATACAGATATGAGGATTGCTTGAACTCAGCAGGTTCAAGGTTTTTGGTTTTTTTCAAGACAGGATTTCTCTGTGTAGCCCTGGCTGTCCTGGAACTCACTCTGTAGACCAGGCTGATCTTGAACTCACATCTGCCTGCCTCTGCCTCCCAAGTGCTGGGATTTTACAGTAGTTTTCAGTTGTTCCGTCAGTTCAGCAGGTTGTGTCTAGCCTGACCCCTACCTCTGCGTATCTATTCTCAGCCCACACTGTTGGGACAGCCTCAGGGGAGACCACTTTAAGTACTGCTTCAGGTCCATGAACCGAAGCCCAGAGGTAGAGACACTGTGGGGCTGCCATCCTCACCAGTGCAGGAGATGGAGTCGACACCGGGTCCATGGTATTCCACAATAGCACCTGTGCCACCTTTTACCGTGAGGATGCCTGCCACTTTCAGGATCACATCTTTGGGTGAGGTCCAACCAGAGAGGGAGCCTGTCAGCTTCACACCGATCACCTGAAACAGTGGGCTAGACAGGTACAGGCACTACACACCACGTCCAGGGAGGAATCACGTAATGGAGCTTATATTCCTTTGTATTCTTCTTCTTCAGCCCTACTCCTCACAAAAGAGAATCTAGCCTGGCTCTTCCACCCCCCACCCACAGTTCCTTATGTATTCCCACCAGTCTCCCTTCTAGCTAGGTTAGAGCAAGTTTTTCCTTTCCCCTCACCTTGGGACACTTCAGCTCCCAGGGGATCCCAGCCATGACATCCACAGCATCAGCACCCCCTACTCCAATGCAGATGCCTCCCAGGCCACCACCATTGGGGGTGTGCGAGTCAGTACCAATCAGAAGAACTCCAGGGTATGCATAGTTTTCTAGAATGATCTGAAAAAGAACCAAAAATCTTAAGCTTAGAAGTCTTCAGAACAGAGTTGAAGTTGGACCCAAAAAAAGGATGTATAGACCTACCCTCACTGACACCAGACCACCCAGCCATGCCCTGGTAGTCTTCAAGTATGGGGTACAGGCAGCCTCATTTAGACTACACCTGCATATCCAGGTGGCCTGACTCATAAATAGCTTTAATAGTTTCTACTGTGTGACTTGGGTCTGTAACTGCCTCCCCGTGCCTCAGTCTCCTCATCTACAGTAATAAAGTACTCAGGTCATCTTAACCTCAAGATGTGGGAAGAAGTGGACAGACTGGCATGTCAGAATGTGTCCCATGATAGGCCTGGAAAGAGCTCCTGACACACCTATGATGTGAACTGCCCAGGGTAAGTGGTCTGCCTTCCAGGCTTCTAATCAGGGTAGACAGTTCTGTTAGGAACTGTCCCACAGGGTATTTAAATAAGTACCGAGATGCCAGGAGCTCTCCAGTGTCTGAGAAGTAAATAGCCTGCCTCCCAGGCCTTCATACCCTGGAAGCATCACTTGGCCTGTTTGGCAGGGCTGCTCTACCAAAAGACTCTCCTAGCTGTGAAGGCCAGGGTATGAATGCTTTCTAGAACACTGGGTAAGAAAGCAGGGCAGTAACCCACATCAGTTCTACCCATGGTTCAGGTCCCTCCAAGGTGCTAGATTCACAGGAAGGTCCTTCTGGGCTAAGTGTGCTGGGTTTTTGCCTCCCCATCCCTGCCCACTAGTTTTTGTGAGGTCTTGGACAATACACTTAACCTCTCGAGGCTTCATCTTCATCTTCTATACTAACAGCTGCCATCTTGCTAGACCACTGTGATGATTGAATGACAGATATGTCATCCAGCTGGGAGAGGCAGTATTTTACTATTTTGCAAGAAGATCCTTCACCTGGGGTTCAGCTCATCTGCCTGGTGAAATTAACCCACTCCTGGACATTAGGAAGAATAAGGGTGAGGAGAGGCTCTATAAACTATCAGCACTGAATGTGGACAGGGTCCCTAGGCTATCACAGAAACCCAAGTCTCCACAGGAAGTGAGGCATCTACCCATGAACTTATTAAATGCATGGCATGAAGGGCTTTCATCCCTTGGAGATGGAGAAGGCTGGAAGGGCTGACACCTTCCTCCAACGGCGGCATCTAGATGGACAGAGCTGGCCAGTACGACTCTTCGTTTCCCTCCCTGTCACTTGTCTCAGCCATATGCAAAGATGTGGGAGTAGCAATCCCTAAAGATCCACAGGTTAAGAAGTAACTCATGAAGGTGAGTTACACAGAATTCATGGTGGTGAGCATGGTGTAGCCATACATGTAGTTACGTCCAGGAGAAGAGGTTGATGTAGATCTAAGGACTACAGCGCTCTCAGCCTCATGTAAATTATAGGCATGTATATACACCCAGCAGAAAAGTGTATTTTAGGCTAGACTAACATTTATAACATCACATTAGGAATTCAACCATCTACATACACAACACATACAAACACTGAGGCCCATTTCTGTAGTCACCTGGCCCTGTCCTCAGTGACACAATCCCTGTGCCTACATAGCTCATGACATAGTGGAAAAGCATTGAGCATATGCTGGGAACAAAATTCCAAGTGGCCACAGCAGCTCACCTGGATCTGAGTGCAGGGTGTGGGAAGACCAGGGAGATGAAACAGGCAGATTAGAAAGCTAAGCTGCAGAGGAGCAGGGCCTGCCAGATCAACAGGGCAAGGGACAGGGCTCCACCTGAATGCAAGCTGCTGACAGCCTGACAATGAGGGACAGAAAAGTCAAGCCAAGAGACACACATGGTGTGATGGTTTGGATAGTTATAGCCCTCATAGGGCTCATACGTTTGAATGCTAGTCACTGGTAAGTGGCACCATTTGAAAAGATTAAAAGGATCAGGAGATGTGGCCTTGTTACAGGAAGTGTGTCAGTGAGGTGGGTGGGCTTTAAGATTTCAAAAGCCCACGCCAAGCCCAGAGTCTTGATCTGTCTAGGGATCAGAATATAGATCTCAGCTGCCGCTCCAGCACCTGCTTACATGCTGCCATGCTTCCTGCCATGACGAAAATGGACTAAACCTCTGAAGCTGTAAGCCAGCCCCAGTTAAATGTTTTCTCTTATAATAGTTGCCTTGGTCACGATGTCTCTTCAGAGTAATAGTACAATGATTAAAACACATGGTTCCTGGAAATGCTGAATGCTTGCTTAATAGGTGGCAAAGAGCAGGCCACCACTCACAGCCCCACATTTTGGCTTATGAGCTGCCAAAGTGGCCTAAGCCAGTGATCTAAAATGGAATTGGATTGGGGTGCCCTCCATATCAACAGGCTAACCAAGGGTAGGTCCATGTGCCTTTATTCCCCATTGCAGAGAGATACTTTGGTCCTTACAGATGTGTGACATGCAACCCTGGCAGAGCTATCCTAAGGGCAATGCAGTAATCCATTCTTGGCTCTGGTCTTAGAGATGGGCACAGCCAGGGACCTAAGCACAAGCAGCCTGACTCAGCTCCTCTATAAGGAAGCAGGTATCAAGGCCTGGGATGGAAGTAGGGAGAAGAGTCATTTTGGAAATGCAGAACAGATCCCACACATACAGGGTAGATGGCTAATACATGTACCAGGCTAGTCCTCAACAGTTGCCTTTAATGAATGGAAGGAAGGCTGTACCTCCCTCACACACACATGCAACAACTTTTTTTTTTTTTGAGTCAAGGTCTTAATATGTAGTCCAGTCTGGCCTTGAACTCACAAAGATCTACCAGCCTCTGCCCCCCAAACCCCTAATTTTGGGATGAAAGGTGTGTGATCCCCTGCCTGGCTAACTTTTATCTCTTTGAGAAAGGGTTTCACATTGTAGGTCAGGCTCTTTAGAACTCAGCTTTGTAGCCTAGGATGCCCTCGAGCTCTCAACAATCTCTTGCTGCAGCCTCCTGCATGCTGGGATTACAGGTGTGCCTACTAAACATGGCTTTATGGACCGAATTATCTTCTGAATTAAACACCAGTTTGGTGTTTGACTTTCAGTATTTCCATCCTGCAGAGTTCCACTGACCAGGAACTAAGCAGTGGTCTGGGCAGGAATGGGACGTGTTCTCCCTATTGATACAGGTGGTAGACCATCATGGCATAGCAGAGCATCATGGTGGAGCAGGCACTCCTGCAGGCCCATATCCCTACTGCAGAGTTATCCAGGAGTTCTCACTGGGTGAGGATATTAATAATAATTCAAAGTATGTTATAATAGAACCTTACTTCACAAAGTCATGGTAAGTACTAGTAAGTTAATATCGTGATAATTTTTATATTTATTATGGGAAATAGCTCAGTTGGCATAGTGCTTGCTGTGCATTCAATACCCCAGCACAATAAAAAATTATAATTACTTTTATTTTAAAAATACTTTTAGATTTACTTCTGTATCTGATCATTTTGTTCCTGTGTGTGTCTGCACACCTCATGAGTACCTGGTGCCTGTGGAAGTCAGAACAGGGCTTTGCATCCTGGATCAGCTCTCTACACAACTGGTCTTAATGCTTATGAGAAAAACAGTAAACACAAAAACATTTTAATCAATGTAGCTCAGTAGTACATCCAGGATCCCCCAACACCATATAAAGGACTACAGGCATGAATCAACAAATCTAACTTCTATCCCTTCCACCAAACATGGTCTCCAGAATTTATACCCTTGTAAACCACAGTTGTCTACCTCTACCCTAGTATCCAGGATGACACGGCCACCAGCACTCTTGCTCAGCTCTCCCAAACCTCATGTCACCAGCAGGCCTGGAACATGCTGTCCCATTACCACAGTGCAGCCTGGGCTTGGGGCCCTTATAAAGGCAAGTTAAGCTGTGCATTACCTGGTGAATGATTCCAGATCCAGGTCTCCAGAAGCCCACGCCATACTTGGCACCTGCAGTTGCCAGGAAATTATACACTTCCTGGTTTATGTCCTATTAAAACAAATCAATAAGCAGCGCATTAGCTTGAGCTGGGATGACCTCATCCACTGCAATCTGCCCGCCATGGCACTGACGTGCTGACAAGTCTTCTCTTGCTGGGCTTCTAAAAATAATCCAGTGGGCTTGGCCATTGGCCTGGGGTTTCAGCTGGCAGGCCCAGGGAGAAAGACAGGGGAGTAGACTGCTCCAGTGCTATGACACCTGGCCAGGGTGGTGATTTGGGAACAAGTCTCTGCTTTGCTCTGTACCTCAGGTTCCCTGTAGAAGTAACAGGGTAGGCTAATTGCCAAGGGCTTATCTGGCACTCAATTCTCTAGTGAGGGCCAATAACGAAGGGCTATGCCATGTCTATGAAGGTACAGGGCATGGGGACTATCAAAGGGAAATAAAGGGACCGAGAGGACATCTTAGTTTTGCTTCTCCATTGAGTAGTGGGTACCTGTCTAGACTCTCAGCTAACACTTATTGATTGCAAATAATATTGTGGTAAACAGCCCCACAGCCCACTTAGGAGGTAGAGACAAGACTGCTGTCAAATCAACTTTAGATATGGAAAACCAGAGGCTCCAGTAAGGCCTGTCCAACTACAGCCCTGGAGAATCCTGACAGAATCCAAAGCTGTTGCCTCTGAAAAGGGTGTAAGATTTCACCCTTTCAGAACGGTAGGTGCTCAGTTACTGGGCTAGGTGTTTACAGGCCCTACCTGGTTAGACACTGAACTGAAAAGGATGGGACCCAACATTCCCATTCAGCCTGGCATTTGAAGGCACACTTTATATAATGAAGTGCAACCATGGACACGTGAGAGTGACCAGTGAGTGACAAGAGGGACAGTGCCATGGGAGACTCTAGAGTTGAAAAGAGGAGCAGGTCCACTTGATAAAACCTGAAACCATTTCATTTAAACTCAACCAGCCAGCTCCTCCTTCTCAGAGTCCACTTGGTTCCCCAGCTGAAAGAATGACAGGCAAGCTGTGTAACCAGAGAGGCCCCTTCTTTATTAATAATTAACACATTGGCCTTGTCTTTTACAAACCAGTTACTTGCAAAACTGGGACACAGGTGGATGCACTGTATGTTTGTGAGAGGGTGGGTGTGACACTGAAACAGCCTGGAACTTTCTCTGGCTGTGTGATTCTAGACAGATCACTACTTGTCTCTGGGCTAGCTAGAGATTATAAATACATGCAGTACTGACCATATCAATCCCCTTCTAAATCTTCATCTCTCTCTGATACTTGGGTTGAAAGTAAGGCACAACAGTAGTGAGAAAAATGAGGATCTTTAAGAGACTTTGCCGTCACAAATGCAAATTAACACTGTGACTGTGGAGTGGCTTCATAATAAAGGGAGTCAGGCTTGCCTGGTCTTCCCAGCTCCCCACATTTGCTTGCCCTTCCACTCATGATAGCACAAAGGTTCCTGCCGGTGCCCTGGACTTTCCATCCTTCAGAACAGACATGAACTTCTAGAGCATAGAGCTTCTCCATCCAGCCCATGCATCCAGCGTGAGACAGGGTCAAGGGCTCATAAAGTCCAGGCTGGCCTCAAGCTGACTGTAAATCGAGGGAATGATTTTGAACTGTTGATCTCCACCTCTCAGGTGCTAGAATTACAGCCATGCTTCACTGCCACCCGGGCCTTTGCTAATTGGTCTGGAATTCCCTCCTCCAGTTATCTGTTTAGGTGTCAACTTATAGCCCACCCTCAAGGGCTCTCAGCCTTTTCCCAAATCTCCATCAGACCCTTGTCTTATAATTTACAGAGCCTGCATGTTCCCTGCCCTTGCCATGACTGTTCTCCCTACAGAACTGTGAGATCCGAAGGAGGGAGGGAAGGAGAGAGGGAGGACCATGCCCATCTAGTTCCCACTCAACAGTTCCTTCTACAGCACTTAATATACAATGAACATTCAGTAAACATTTGTTGAATACAAGAAGGGATGAGATCTGCAATCTTTGGTCTGTGGATCAAATCTGTACCACAAAAGGTGGTCCTGTGGGGAAGTTTTCCCCAGGGTCCCTGGTCTGTGCAGCTTCTGGTTCAGCAAAGACATGTAACATGATCAGCCCTCCACAGGTAGAATGAAGTTGCAAGTCTATAGACAGGACTTTATTTCAGCTGAGTGGAAAGTGCCACTGTCCCCCTAGGACACCATGGGTGGGTAAGGGTGGAGAAAGGCTAGAATGGGAAGACTGGCTCCCCTCAGCATTCCCTGTGGGTCTGAGAGGCTGAGCCAGGCTGACCACGGTAGTTCAAGCACTTTCAATCACATGCTCTGCTCTGGGCCAGCTGGGCCTTAGGCCTGCCAGCATTCACCTCTTGCCAATGCCCCACAAAGAATACCCACTCCCACTGCCAGGGTGGGAAGCAGCAAGACCCAGGGTTGGGAGGGGGAAGCCAGATCTGAGAGTAGCATATAGGAAGGTACATAAGCTTGGATGCTTAGGAGGAGGAAGGAGCACAAATTAGATTTCACAGTAAAAATGGGAAATTCAGTGCTGAGTGGCAGTTTCAGAGCCACGAAGCCTTTGGAATTTTGCGACTGTTTCTTAAAGCTCACAAAAGAAGAAAGGTCCTGGAATAGGGCTGTCAGCATATAGCTCTAGTGTGGGAACAAGAGAGGGTCTACAACTCCTGCAGCTGTGAGATTCAATTCTGTGCTACTACACACAGGGACCTCCATCCTTTCCCAAGTCTGATCCCCATGGGCCAGAAGAGAGCAGGAGAGAGGACATATGTGGCATGACAGAAATGAAAATGAACTGTTAGGACAGAAAGGACTCTGACTCCAGGACCAGCAGTGTGTACCAGCACACCAGGGTCTGCAGACTGTCTATTTTTGTTTTCTTTTGTGTTGGCTTTTTGGAAATAAGGATTCTCTGTGTAGCCCTGGCTGTCCTGAAACTCACTATGTAAAACAGGCTAGGCTTGAACACAGAGACCCTCCTGTGTCTACCTCCCAAGTGCTAGGATTAAAGTTGTGGACCACCATTGTGCTTATTTTTTTATTATAAAAGTAAGTGTCTGTGTGTGTGTGTGTGTGTGTGTGTGTGTGTGTGTGTGTGTTCTTGAATGTAGGTACCAACAGAGGCCAGAGGTATCAGATACCCTTGGAGCTAGATTTACGGGTACCTGATGTGGGTTCTGGGAATCAAACTCAGGTCCTCTGAAGAACATCTCCCCAGCCCTGCAGCAGCAGTTTCTAACAGAAGGGAATGTTTTCTGTGCTAACTGTTAATTTTCTAACATCTTTGCATCAGATTTCATTTCCAGTATTAGGAAGAATTAAAAGCAAGTCTTAAAAAGATGTTAGCCCTCAGGGCTGGGGATGGCTCAGTGGCACACTTGCCTGTCATACGTGAGGTCTGGATTCCATCCTCAGACCATCAGTGCCATGGAAAGACTGACAGGCAGCCCAGCAGCAGTGCCTCAGCCTTCTGCAGCATGGGCTCTTTCTCCCTTCCCCCACCACACACCCAGCCACCAGCCTTCCTGGGCTCACCTTGGCCCTGCGCAGGTCTTTCTCACCCCCAACCTGGGCCTCAATCAGATGATCACAGTGGATGGTTGATGGCACAGCCACCTTGGGCAGCCCACTGCTAATGAACTGCAGCATAGCCATCTGGGCTGTTGCATCCTGCATGGCCACCCGGTCAGGCCGTAAACGCAGGTATGTCTTTCCCCGCTCGATCTCCTGGTTGGCTGGGTCATCCAGGTGTCCATACACAATCTTCTCTGAGAGAGTAAGAGGCCGGTTCAACCTGTGGGCAGAAAGAAGGCAGTAGCTTTGGGACTCACCCTGGCACAGCTCTTCCCTCTCACATGTGTGGCAGTGAGCAGGCACAGAAGCATCTGTGTGCAGGATCCCAACTAACACTTGTTTGCAATTTACTTGAAGAACAGTTGGATGTCAGTATCATGGAGGCAGGGCTCAGGGATCAGGAATTAAAATTATCCTTGGCTATGTAGCAAGCTGAAGACTAGTTAGGGTTATATAACGCCATGATTAAAAAAAAAAAAATCAAATCAATAGAGTCATGGTTTGTATATTCTTGGACCAGGGAGTGGCACCATTTGGAGGTGTGGCCTTGTTGGAATTGGTGTGACCTGGTTGGAGTAGGTGAGTCACTGTGGGTGTGGGCTTAAGACCCTCATCCTAGTTGCCTGGAGGTCAGTCTTCCACTAGCAGCCTTTGGATGAAGACATAGAACTCTCAGCTCTGCCTGCACCATGCCTGCCTGGATGCTGCCATGCTCCCACCCTGATGATAATGGACTGAATCTCTGAGCCTGTAAGCCAGCCCCAATCAAATGTTGTTGTTGTTGTTGTTGTTTTTTTGGTTTTTCGAGACAGGGTTTCTCTGTATAGTCCTGGCTATCCTGGAACTCACTTTGTAGACCAGGCTGGCCTCGAACTCAAAAAACCGCCTGCCTCTGCCTCCCAAGTGCTGGGATCAAAGGTGTGCGCCACCACGCCCGGCTCAAATGTTGTTTTTTAATAAGACTTGCCTTGGTCATAGTGTCTGTTCACAGCAGTAAAACCCTAACTAAGACAAATACAAAACAGTCAGCATAAACAAATTTACAAAATGAGAGGCCTAGTGTTTTCAAAGAATATTTGCTTTTGAACTACACTAGTGTGTTATCTAACCAGTGCCTATCCGCATACACATTCACATCAGATGTCAATTACATTCTTAGTATCTAATAAATCAATGCAAAGGACACAGGCTGAGAGACATGTTAACAGCTCAGCTCACAGCCTACAGCCTGAGTCTTGGCTTGGGTTCCTTCGCTCGCCTTGCTCCAGCACTAGGCACAAAAGTCCGAGGCACGAGTGATGCCCGCTTCTCTACTGTTTGACAGGCTTCTCAGCTGATCTCACTTGCACTTAACTGAGAGGTGTGGCTGCCAGCCTCCATTTCCATTACACACTTAGGCTGCTTTCCTAGATCCTGATCTCCTTGGAGGTTCATGGCTCCTTTCTACATGAAGATAAATATGGGAATCAAGCCAACCCCTCAAGCAGGCACAAACTCTGCCAGGACTCAAGTACTTCCTCCTCACCAGCATGCCCTCCACTAGACAAAGGCAACTCACTGCCTACCATCCTAGCTACCTGCTGACTACCCACACAACCAGCAGCCACACCCCCTTCCTTCCACCATTCCAGAAACTTCAGATGAACTTGAGACTGCCTAGGAAGCACCAGAGTTCACCACAGCCAAAGGCCATGCTCTGCCATTCCAGGACACAGAGTCGATAGCTCAGAGTTTATATCTGACCTTATCACTAAGACAACAAATTAACAAACTGGCTTCCTCATAGAGCCCCATCATGTACCTGCCTTAAAGTACAGGACAGACTAGAGACAAAAGCTTACACTAACAGCATTTCCTTGGTTTTAAGACTTGGCTTCAGGGAGCTGGCGAGATGGCTCAGTGGGTAAGATCACTGACTGTTCTTCCGAAGGTCTTGAGTTCAAATCCCAGCAACAACACAGTGGCTCACAACCACCTGTAATGAGATGATACCCTCTTCTGGTATGTCTGAAGACAGCTACAATGTACTTAGGTGTAATTATAAATAAATCTTAAAAAAAAAAAAAAAAAAAGACTTGGCTTCAGACTCATGACAGTCTTCCTGTCTCAGGCTCCTGAGTGCTAGGAGCAAAGGCATGTGTTACTGTTGCCTGGCGCTTTGTTTTGTTTTCAAGATAGAGAATGCTCTCTATAGCTTAGGCTAGCCACCAACTTAATGATTCTCATACATGAGTCTTCTACCTCAGCATTCCTAATGCTGGCATTACATGCCTACATACTATACCTGGCTATTTGTGTGTGTGTGTGAATGTATTGTTGTTTAATTTAAAAAATACTTTTATTTTATGTGCATGGGTGGTTTTGTGTGTATGTGTGCATCATGTGTGCATGCAGAACCCAAATAGGCCAGAAGAGGATGCGATATTGGATCTTGGTTTTTTTTTGTTTTTTTTTTAATTTTCGAGACAGGGTTTTTCTGTATAGCCCTGGCTGTCCTGGAACTCACTCTGTAGATCAGGCTGGCCTTGAACTCAGAAATCTGCCTGCCTCTGCCTCCCGAGTGCTGGGATTAAAGGTGTGTAGTGCCACCCAAATTGAATCTTCTTAAACTGAAGTTACAAGTGATTGTGAGCTACTATGTGGGTTCTGGGTAAGTGCTTAACTCTCTCTAAACCCTTTGCCTTGTTTTTTTTTTTTGGGGAGGGGGTTGGGGGATGGGGTGGGGGCAGGGTAGGAATTTACTTTATAGCCCAGATTGGCTGCCAGCTCAAGAACCAACTACCTTGACTTCATGAGTGTTACAATTACAGGTACACTAGAATTTGCAGATACCTTCCACGAGCTTGACATAATTCTCTTGTTTTCAAACAGCTTTATAGGACATAGTAGCTCTGTACTCTCAGCATTCAGGAGGCTGAGGTGACAGGATTGACAGAAGTCTACTGCTGACCCAGCATGACTCAACAGGAAACATGGACCCTTCCTTCTCCTCTGCCTGACTGGGCCCAACTCCTAACCTCAGCCCCCTAAGCCCTTGAACTAAGAGCTCTTCTCTAAAGTCCTAGCTGTTCAGCACAACAGCTCAACTGGCAGTTCTAAGAATCTTTAGGTCTGGGGCTGGTGAGATGGCTCAGCGGGTAAGAGCACCCGACTGCTCTTCCGAAGGTGATAAGTTCAAATCCCACCAACCACATGGTGGCTCACAACCATCCATAACAAGATCTGGCTCCCTCTTCTGGAGTGTCTGAAGACAGCTACAGTGTACTTACATATAATAAATAAAATAAATCTTTAAAAAAAAAGGATCTCTAGGTCTGCTTCATGAGAGATGCCAGTAAATGGCGCTTGGCAGCAGCATATCCCAGGCAGGTGGGTGGCAATGACTCACTGTATGGAATATAGCTTCTCTTTCTGGGCCCAAAAGAGCTGAAAAATAGCACTAAGACCTTGAAAGCAAATGCCTGAAATGCTCTTTAAACAAAAACCAGCCCAACACTGGGCTGCTTAGAAGGCTCAGCAAGTAAAGGCACTTACCTCTGTGAGACCCCAAAGTGTTTCCCCCTGAAATGTAAAGCCCCTAAACACTCCCTCAAGCTGGTTTCCAGATCTCTAAGAATACAGACAGTAAGAAGCTCTTTGTTCTCTAAAGCTAGCAAGAAGCCTTTTGTTCCTATACCTTAGATGACCCAGCCTGCCTGTGTCAGAGACCCAGAGATAACTACAAGGACAGACAGTAGCTCACTCCCCACTCCTCATGCCTTGTAATTTTACCCAAGGACACCCCCCCCCCCAGAGAAGAGCTGTAGCCCAACTGCCCCAAATTCCTCACTTTTTCCTTTAAAAGCCCCCTACTGTTACCGCTCAGGGTCAAACTCCTCTGCCCTGCATGCACAGCAAAAGGCGTTCGTCCTCAGCTGGCTGATAATAAACCCTCCTGCAGCTTGCATCAAGCAGTTTCTCTCGAGTTTTTGGGAGCGCCAACTCATCCTGGGACAGGAGTGACCCTGTTTTGAGGGTCTTACACCTCCACGCCAGGTGACCTCAGTGTGACTTGAGATGAACACACACTCTAATACAGAATAAGATGTACTCCTGACAGTGAACAAAACTAGGGCAGCTCATCATTACATCTTGTGATTGAGAGTGACTTCAGATCTCTACATTTTTCTGTCCCTCTGTTCCTCTGGGTGTTGTTCTGGTGGTGTTCTGTTCCTGGAAACAGAGTCTGGCCCTACTGTCAAAGGCTCTGGGAGGAGGAAGAGTGCCCTGGCCATGCTCTGCCTTCTTTAAAGCTCTTAGACTAGCCTGATCTTCCTTAGGTTTTATGGACGCAGTCACAGCTGTTGTAAGCTCATGTTTTATCAAGACATATGACATGCATGTTTGAAATTCTCAAACAAGAAAACAGTTTCTTTAGAATAAAAAACTTCTTAGAAGAGCCTTACCTCTACTTTTTCTCTATGTCATGGATTTTTAACCCTGGCATTACCTATATACACATGGGCCAGGTGACTCTGCTGTAAGGCTGTCCTGTGCACTGTGGATGTTTAGTGGTGTTGTTAGTTCCTACCCACTACGTAATAACAACTCTCACTCTGTTTCTAGTAAGGATAACTAAAAAATGTCATAGCCGGGTGTGGTGGCGCACACCTTTAATCCCAGCACTCAGGAGGCAGAGGCAGGCGGATTTCTGAGTTCGAGGCCAGCCTGGTCTACAAAGTGAGCTCCAGGACAGCCAGGGCTATACAGAGAAACCCTGTCTCGAAAAACCAAAAACCAAAAAACCAAAACAAAACAAAAAAGAAATGTCTTGACATATTGCTGAGCATCTCCTGAGAGCAAAATCAACTCTGAGGACAGACAATTGCTTGGTTCATGGCAACAAGAACAGAACAGCCTTTTCCAGTTACCTGAACCATATAGATAGTTATCAGAATTCTCTGGTTAATGCAGGAAAAAAAAATGGAAATTTTTGTTTTAGTTATTTTATTGACAGAGTTAAAATCTAAATATTGGTTTTGTTGCTTCGGCCAATTGCTTAGAGTAAAAACTAAATGATAAGCAAGCCAGGTGGAACTTGCTCTATAGATGAGGCTGTCCTTAAACACAGAGATCTGCCTGCCTCTGCCTTCCATGTGTTGGGCATGCACCAGAGGATCCTATTAAATACAGGGTTCTCATCAGTTAAACTGCAGTGGGATCTGAGAGTCTTGGTCTGGAGAGACTCCCATATGATGTCAAAAACCATCAGTGTTTGAAGCAAAGTCAAGCTCCCCTGAGGTAGAACTGTGAGGGTGGGGAGCAGGGGCTAATGTAAGAGCTTCCCAGGTGACTTGAGCATACAGTCTGGATGAACCCCACAAGACTAGAAGCTGGCTAGGGACTGGCTCAGTTGGTAGAGTGCTTGTCTACTGTGCACAAAGACCTGGATTTAAGGTCCCTTGTCACATATGATGGCACCTGCTTGTAATCCTAGCACTTGGTCGGTACAGGCAGAAGGATCAGAAATTCAAGATCATATCCTTGGCTGCACAGTGAGTTCAAGGCCAGCCAGGTATACATGAAACCCAACTGTCAAGATGGCTCAGTGGGGAAAGGTATTTGCCACCGAGTCTGACAATCTTAGTTCAATCCCTGGGACCTACATGGTAGAACAAGAGAATAATGAATGACTGCTCCAAGTTGTCCTCTAACTTCTTCATGTGTGCTATAACACACAAGTGCATGCCTATACCTACACACACACACACACTAACTAAAATGTAATTTAAAAAGCAATACTAAGCTAGAGAAAGTACCCAAGGAGCTGAAGGGATCTGCCACCCTATAGGTAGAACAACAATATGAACTAACCAAAACCCCCAGAGCTTGTGTCTCTAGCTGCATACATAGCAGAAGATGGCCCAGTTGGCTATCTTTGGGAAGAGAGGCCCCTTGGTCTTGTAAACTTTATATGGCCCAGTACAGGGGAATGCCAGGGCCAAGAAGTGGGAGTGGGTGAGTAGCGGAGCAGGGCAGGGGAACTTTGGTGATAGCATTTGAAATGTAAATGAATAAAATATCTAATAAAAAAAATTGAAGCTGGGTGTGGTGGTACACGCCTTTAATCCCAGCACTCAGAAGGCAGAGGCAGGTGGATTTCTGAGTTCGAGGCCAGCCTGGTCTACAAAGTGAGTTCCAGGACAGCCAGGGCTATACAGAGAAACCCTGTCTCAAAAAACCAAAAATAAAAAGTAAACACAACAAACAAACAAACAAACAAACCAGCAATACTAGAACCAATTCTGGGGCCACTAAAGTCAGAGAGCATAGGCTAAGTGTAGGCTTCACCAGTCAACAGACTTAGAACTTTAGAAGGTAGTTCTCTGCTGTGACACTCCTGGTGCTCCTGCCTCCTCCACCTCTCAAATGCTAGTACTGCAGGCATGGGACACTGTCCCTGTTCTCTTCTTAATGTTACTCCTTGCATAAGGAACAGAAGCTCCAACGCAAGATTTTCCTCTGCAAGGACCTTCATTCCCTGAAAGGGAAGCAGCTCTCAGCCGTCACCTCAGGCTTCCCACAGCCTTACCGTTTACGGACAATGTTAATGTTCTTCTCTAGCAGGTCATATCGGATGTACTCACTGGGCTCAAAATGGCTCATGGCCACCTTGGCCCGTTGGCACAGGACAGAGGCCACATGGTACTGCCGCACACCCAGGGCCTTCTGCAAAACATAAGAAAACAGCACCATCAATGGGTTTGTTTCTCAAGTGTCTACATCTGAAAGACAGGTCCACATAGTGAAAATCTCAGGTGTCATGAGCTGTTATGTGACCGTAGCCTCATGTCCCTTACCTGAAGATAGGTATCTTGGCAGCCACAGAAACATTTCCAAGAGGAGGAAATGGAAGGGCTTCCCAGCAGAGCCACCAGGCTCAAAGTCAAGTTCTACCACACAAGTTACAACAGCTGAAGGGAACGCTTCATTGGCTAAGAGGAGTCTATAACAGGGATCTAATAAGCTCTGTGGACCATTCAGGAACACCCATGTCAAAGTTCAAGCAGCTGTGAAACAATGTGCACACTACAGCTAGAACTCTGCCCACACAGTGAGTTCCCTGAGGGTGGCAAAGGGCTCCCTTACTATCTGACGAACTTATGTGTCTCCTAGATGGAAGAATGAATGAGGGGAGCCTGTCTTTTGTTTTTTTTGGTTTTTTTGAGACAGGGTTTCTCTGTGTAGCCCTGGCTGTCCAGGAACTCACTCTGTAGACCAGGCTGGTCTCGAACTCAGAAATCTGCCTGCTTCTGCCTCCCAAGTTCTGGGACTAAAGGTGTGCGCCACCACCGCCTGGTGAGGGGAGCCTGTCTTAAGCTTGGTCATTATTACCTCACCCTTTCCAAAGGTGTTGCATGACCCCGCCCCTTTTACCAAGTGAAACAATGACTTCTAATGCAAGGGGGTGAGTGACGGTGTGCAACTTTTAATGGAGGCGATCAAAGGGGTAACTTCTGTCAGGTTGACTCTGGCTTGGATTGCTCTGGGAAAAGACAATCACCATGTTGTTTAGACATATAAGCAGTTCAGGGAGAAGTCCATGCAGAAAGGAACAGCGGCTTCTTGTCAATACCAGCACTGCCTTGAAAATGAGCCACCTGGCAAAGGAATGCCTCTACTCCTACACAAGCTTCAGATACTGCAATCCCAGGTAACAAATGGAAAAATCTGTTTGCAGTGCTAAGGGCCTCACACATGGAAGACAAGCACTCTACTGCTGACCTACAGAGCTCAGCTCATCCAGACTATACCCGCTTAACTGAGGCCGTGCCAGAACCACCGGTCAAGGTACCCCCAGATTCCTGGACCACAGAAACTGCGAGAGGTAAATGTTGACTGTTGCTTTAAGGTTCTATTTTTGAGGCCTGTAATGCAGCAATGAATAAACAATAGCGAGGCTGGAGGACACTATAGTTAATTTTAACTCTGGATGACAACAGTAACAGAGAAGGTGGAGGCTGGAGAGATGGCTCAAAGGTTAAGAGCATTGGCTGCTCTTTCAGAGATCCTGAGTTCAATTCCCAGCAACCACATGCTGGCTCACAACCATCTGTAATGGGATATGATGCCCTCTTCTGGTGAGTCTGAAGAGAGTAACAGTGTACTTGTATACATTAAAAAAAAAAAAAAAAAAAAAAGAACAGAGAGGGTGACCAAGAATAAGTAAATTAATCTATCTTGGGAATGGTTTCTACTCTAAAACACCATGACCAAAAGCACCTTGGGGAGGGACGGGTTTATTTGCAGGTAACAGTCTATCACTGAGGGGAGTCAGGGCAGAAACTCAGGGAGGACCTGATACAGAAGCCATGGAGGAGTGCTGCTTACTGAGTTGTCCATCCTGCTGTCTTACGGTGTCCAACAGCCCAGGGGCGGGACCATCCAGTCAGTAGGGTCTTCCCCACCAAGCACTAATCAAGAGAATGCTCCACAAGCTTGCTCACAGGCCACACTAGCAGGAGTATTTTCTTAGCTGAGGTTCCCTCCTCCAAGATGACTCTAGCGTGAGTCAAACTGACATAAAACAGCTAGCCGGGAACCCACAGGAAGGACAGTAGAAAGGAAGACGACAAAGGCTCTGTCTCCGTGTCCTTCCTATGGGATTCTCTGTGGACGAGAAAACTGACACTGGTGTCCCAGGTCCCTTCGCAGTCTCCTGGAGATGATGAATCCCTGTCTGTTCCCACAGAACTCAGTGCAGGTTCTTGGTTGCCATCCTGTTCAGGTGACCCTGTGCTAAGAACAGGCCACCTCATCTTCATCCACCCTCACCAACAAATGGACTTCCTAATGCAGAGTTCAGATCTACTTGCCCTTCAGCTCAAAGTCCAGCACAGAGCCTCGCTGTCTGCCCCATGACACATCAAAGGACTTCCCTGTGCCAAGGCAAAGTACTTCTGCTGCAACTACACCCAGTCTGAAACAGAGATAGGGCAGACTAGTTGTGATCTGAGTGTGTATTAGGCACAACCACTGACCGTGCAAGCAGTTTTAAGATGACTGAAGCTGGGCACTCATCTCTTCAGAGCTGCTGTGAAAACCAGGAGAGACTCTGTCAAGCTCTAAGTAGTTTGAGTACTTTTCTTTTTTTAGTGTGTTTATTTTCGATAGTCTTATTATGAAGCCCTGGCTGGCCTGGAGCTCACTATGTAGAACAGGCTGATCTCTGCTTCCCACTGCTGAGATCACGGCACCTGCCACCAAGCCCAGACTCAGCTTGGGTTCTTCTTACTGCTGTGCACTGATGGCACCACAGCCTTCTCTGTGTCCTGCACAAATCGAGAAGCTATACAGCTGTGGCACAGCTTGTTTCTTCACTAACAGCTTAGTGCAGAAACAGTTGTCCATGTCTGTACCTGGACCTATCTGTCCAATTTTCAAAAGGCAATCCGCATATTGCAATCAGAAATGAGCGCAAGTTGGACTATAGGATTCCTATAAGATAAAAGCCAGCATTCCTGAGGAATTTGTGAAACTGGTTCCCATCTGCCAAAAGGAGTCATTTCTCTTACCTCTGGCAAAGGGACACATGGCTCCATTGATACACTCCTGTGGCACCTTTCAGCTCATCACAGCCTCCGGGTTCCCTCAGTCCCCACAACAATGACCTGACCTTTCCTTCCCACAAATATCTCCCTCCTTATAACCAGCTATTCTCTACTGTTCCCTGTGCTCTCTCACCCTCCTTATAACCAGCTATTCTCTACTGTTCCCTGCACTCTCTCACCCTCCTTATAACCAGCTATTCTCTACTGTTCCCTGTGCTCTCTCACCCACCTTATAACCAGCTATTCTCTACTGTTCCCTGCGCTCTCTCTCACCCTCCTTATAACCAGCTATTCTTTACTGTTCCCTGTGCTCTCTCACCCTCCTTATAACCAGCTATTTTCTGCTGTTCCCTGCGCTCTCTCCACTCCCCTCTCCTGCTTCCCTAACCCTGGCATGTCCAGTGTGCTGGCCATATTCAGTCTACTTTTTTCTCTTTGCTCTGAACTCTTCCAGATGCCTCTGACTGTTCTCTCATGTTTACAAACTTTAACCATATCTTGGAGCCATCATGTCTGTAGTTTCCTTACTGTGTCCACTCACATTAACTATCTATTTTTGCAAATTGACTACCCTAAGCATTAGTTACCTTAGAAATAACAATAACAATTTCAGTGTCTAGCCTGGAAGGCAAAACCATAAACTACTCCTAATCACAATGCCATCAGCAAGGAAGCAGTTCCGATACAGGCTTATGAAGTAACCCTGAGCCCCACTGAGATGGCTCAGTGGACATAAGTAGTTGCTATGCAAATCTCATGACCTAAATTCAATCTCCAGAATTCATAGCAGAAGAGAACCTACTCCCCAAAGCTGTCTATCCTCTGACCTCCATCTGTGTCATATGTGTGCCATATGGCAGGCACATGTGTAGAGGGCAGAGGACAACTTGCAGGAGTCAGTTCTGTACTTCCACCATGTGGGTCCTGAGGACTGAATTCAGGGTAAGAGTTTAATAGCAGGCTCTATTACCCAATGAATCAACTCACTGGTCCATGAAATTAAAGCAAAACAAAACAAAAATCAGTCCCTAGCACTATATAAACAGGGCATGGTGGTGCTAGAGACAGGAGAATTAGGAGTTTAAGGCCAGCCAGGGTTGTATGAGACACTCTCTCAAATAGTGATGATGATGATTAGAAAACAAGGACAAGAACTATGCTGGGGACTGGACACCAACTTGATGGTAGTATCTAGGTATTCACGAGGCCCTGACCCCATGCTCAGCACTACTATGTGAATTGTGAATTCTCTTAAAGAATTATTTATTTATTGAATATGAGTACTCTATCTACATGTATACTTCCATACCAGAAGAGGGCACCAGATCCCATTACAGATGGTTGTGAGCCACCATGTGGTTGCTGGGAATTAAACTCAGGACCTCTGGAAGAACAATCAGTGCTCTTAACCCTTAAGCCATCTCTCCAGGTCCATGAATTAATTTTTAAAATGATTATATAACTTCTGGGTAACAACAGAATATTTACTGAGTGCCTACCATCCATGAGACAAGTACTGGCTAAGCAGTCTGCACACATTAATCTATAATCTTCAAAGCCACCTGTGAAGCAATAACTCCTGTGACCTATCTTCCCATGGAAGAAGAGTGACCAAGGCCATGTGAGCAGGAAAGGAACCCAAACCCAGACCAACTAATCTACTTGTTTGTAACTGTCCTAGGCATGTTATTCAAGTCTCTAGGCCTCCCTCAAAATGGGCTCAATTTTATAGTCCTGAGGAGAAGCCATTTCCATGCTCAACACCGAGTCACAGGCAAGCATGGCAGTACACGTGTCTGGGATCCTAGCACTTTAGAAATGGACACAAGAGAACAGAGTTCAAGGTCATCCTGAGGTACTTAGTCTGAGGCCAGCCTTCGCTACCAAAGTCTGGGCTATCAAAGTTGGGGCTTCAAAACGAATGAATGAATGAATGAGCAAAATCCTTAATCCTGGTGTCCTGTTTTCTCTGTGAGAGTTTCTGTGAATGACAGCCAACACTGTCCACAACACTTCTACTCTGCTGGCTCTGTCCTAGGCCCGTGCTGTCCAGCGAGGCAGCCTGAGCTAGTGCAACTGAACAACACTTTTATTGTTTGTTGTTGCTGTTGTTTATCTGTCATGGCATGTGTGTGGAGGTCACAGAACAGCATGCAAGAGTCAGCTCTCTCCTACCCTGTAGGTTACAGTGACTGACTTAGGTGTCAGGTGTGACAGTGGGTACCTTTCCCCAACTGTCTGATGTCCCTTTAATTTAAATTTTATTAATTAAAATTTAAATACCACACAGGGGCCTAGAGAGTTGGCTCTTTGTCCATGTCTGCCCTCTAAGGCCAAGCTCTTCTCAGAATAATGGTTCTCAGACCCTGGGGATACCAGGATCCCCTGAGTATGTTCAAACTATACAATCCCATTCCCACTCAAGATGGCTCTGTCTCCAGGGTGGGGCTTCCCCAGCTATCAGAAGACAACTATCTCTCCTGTTATCCTCCCTAAGGACAGCTATCAAGTTTTTCAATTACCTACATACTGGCTTATCTCCAAGTCTTCAGAGATCTACAGCTCCACCAAACAGCCTTATGGCAATAACACAGCCAGTGGACACACTGCATGACACTCAGACTTCCACACACCGTAACATCTTTTTTTTTTTTTTTTTTTTTTTTGGTTTTTCGAGACAGGGTTTTCTCTGTACAGCCCTGACTGTCCTGGAACTCACTCTGTAGACCAGGCTGCTCTCAAACTCAGAAATCCACCTGCCTCTGCCTCCCGAGTGCTGGGATTGAAGGTGTGCGCCACCACGCCCGGCTGATTTTCCTAACTTTAAAACAGGATTTCACACTGTCGCTCAAGCAGCCCTACATCTGTGTAGCCCAGACAGGCCTCAAAGTCAAGATGATCTTCTTCTTCTCAATGCAGGGATGACAGGGGTGAGCCGGCACGCCTGGCTTGTGTACCTGATTTTTCTGAACCTGGATGAAAAACCTAATAACCTTGATCCTAGTTTGACATCTTCACTACCAGTTTCTGTCTATCTCCAGTCCTTGTGGCCTATAGAAGTCCTTGTCAGTACCACCTGGTCCATGAACAAATGAGGCATGGTGTCTCTACCCTGTTGTCAATCTAAAACATATTGATATGTCTTAGCTCCTTATTTTACACATGACATTCTATTAACTTTATTTAGAAACTGGGCCTGACTGTGTTATCTAAGCTGGTCTCAAACTCACAATCCTGGCTCACCCTCCCCACACTAGAGTGTGCATGCTACCCAGCTCACTCACACAGTTTAAACTCTCTACACACTACTCTTAAGCAACAAAAACCCGACACAGAGTTCTGTGAATGTCCAAAGTCTCCCTTGCAAGGTACTTTTGCTTGTGATTAGTGAGGTAGCTTGGTAAGAACGGTGTGATTTCTTCAGGACATTTGATAGATCAGTCAGTTGTCCCTAACAACAAAACACAAAAGTCAGGAGTGGCAGTTCAATGTGGTGGCTGTTACACTGGGTTGAACATGAGTACCCAAGAGTACTGACAAACAGTTCAACATAGGCCCCACTACACATCTGCCCTCATGAGCCTGTCTGGTTGCTCATGCTTACTATGTGGCTGGCACACACAGAAAGGCACAGGCTTCCCAGACACAGCATGGTACTCTAGTGACTGTGGACCACATCTTATCCCAGATCTCTGCCCCCAGTACAAGAAAGGATGGGAGGACTCTGAAGAGTTAGGATTCTTCTCCTACTCACCTCCAGGTTCCCAGAGGCTGCTACAAGACTTTCTCCTCACTCACAGCTTACTGTGATGGACTGTCAGAGTAGTGACCTTCTAGTCTCTCCCAGTCCATAAACAGGTGCAGTCATTAGCACCTTTTGCTTAGGTATCACCTGTCCCTTATAGTGCACAGGCAAAAACTCAGAGGGATAGCACCCGTGGCTGATTCTGTCTTTTACCCTGTAAGTAACAAGCTGACTGTGAGGTGATCACTCTGTCTTAACTGCACTAGTCAGTCTGCAACCCGGTCTAGTGTGAAGAGGACAGTCAGTAAGTGCAGGTCTAGTGTGAGGTGGACAGCCATTAAGTGCAGGTCTAGTGTGAGGTGGACAGTCAGTAAGTGCAGGTCTAGTGTGAAGTGGACAGTCAGTAAGTGCAGGTCTAGTGTGAGGTGGACAGTCAGTAAGTACAGGTCTAGTGTGACGTGGACAGTAAGTACAGGTTTCATTTGGCTTTTAGCAATGGGAAAGCCACAGAACCCTTCAACAAGATCATGAGATCAGAGTTGAATTTTAAAAATCATTGTGGTATTATTATACAATGCATTCAAGGATGTGGGAAACAGTGGAAAAGGCTGCAGGCAGAGTCTCACATGACCTTTCCCTAGGAACACATTGTATCTAACACTTGAGTACCTATTATGTGCCAAGAAACACAGCAAACACTAAGAAGAAAGACTGCCTTACAGTGATACATCTTTGTTGGGTCAAGATCAGCAAAAGTCCAAAGTAACCTTTCAAAGGTAATAAAGGAGACTCCTGCCAACAGTAAGTGCCTCTGCTTGGGATGCTTGGGTGAGAAGTCACTGAGGAACAAGATGTACACATCATAAAATACAAAGCAGGGACCAGACCTGGTCAGATAAAGTACTTTCAGGTGAAGAAGGTACTCAGGAAGGCTGAGGCAGGAGAGCTGAGAGTTCAGACTGGGGCTACAGTGTAAGATTCTGTCCCAAAACAACAAATGCATAACCAGACAAAGGGAGGACATGGTAAAGGTGGTACAGCCCTCTACCCCTAAACCTGAACTCTTAAATTTTGGTTTTTCAAAAGGAACACAGCTTGAGGAACAGACCTCACCACTAATCCATGCTGTACCTGCCCCTGACATGGTGCCTGGCTGCTATAAAGGCAGATTGCTCCCATCCTGTTATGCCTAGGTTACACCAGAACTACCTGTTAGTGAACCACCATGTCAGTGGGTCCTTGACCTCAGCAGGTGGCTGAGCTGTTCAGAGACTGGGCTCCTGAGTCAGGCAGGGTCACCCAGCTATCAGCGTGCCACTGTGGATAGCCCAATACAAGAACCAGGTGCAGAAATAGCATCCTTCTAGATCTGGATCCTCTCCCTTAGAATCTCAGCCTCCTGGGCTGTGAGACTGCAGGATTCCTAACCTCTCTTGAGCCTTGATTTCCTCTTCTATAACATAAAGGCAAAAGAGCAAAGACTGTGAGGGTCAGAAAGAACACACAGTTGAAAAATGTAGAGAAAGGCCCAGAGTGACAACACAAAGCTGTCAGTAGGGACTGGGAAGAAGAGTTGGAGAGCTCCTCCTGGGGTAGCTGTGCTTCGTCAGGAGGAAGTATGAATACAGATGGGGTCAGCCCCTTGTTATTCTTGGCCATGGCCTCCACAGTTCCAAGGTTTACTGTGCTCAGCAACTAACTGCTCAGCCCTTTCTGGCAGGGAAACCTACTGAGCTGCTCCTTCTAGGTGGGCAATCCAGGAATGCCTGTCAATCAACACTCTGTGGAGTGGAAGCATCTTCCCACACCTCCACTGCAGCTTCTAACAACATTTTCCCACCTCCGGTGACGCTTGGCACCACACCTAAGCATCTAAAGCTACACAATTCCCTCTTGCCAGCAGGCAATCAGCTAGCTTGGTTGCTATGCAACTAGCAAGAACAAAAGTGGTGCTATCCTTTCCAGAGACAAGGATAAGTAGAGTGAAGAGCCATGCTCCCTCCCCTGCCCCCAGTCACAGCCTCTAAATGTCTACCAAAGGCAGCAGGGGTTCCTTTAATAAACAGGCTGATGGATTCACTCATCCATCTAATTCTCTTTTGCAGCTGCCTTCAGTAGCAGAGACTGCATGCAAGCTGCATATAAATCCTAAGCCCTGCTCTGGCCCGGCAGATTGGCAGCCAGTTCTGCAGCAGCACTCGGAGAAGGGCAGAAGGGCGTTCTCCAAGCTCCTCAGGCCCTGTGAGCCCAGCCAAGAACAAAGCTGCCTGCCTTGTGAGACCCACACCTCTGCCTCACTGCTATCTCAAGAGACATACACTGAAACCAGTGGAGGTCACCTGAACTATTCACCCCATATCCAGCCTACTCTCCAGAGATCTGGCTCCTACACCCTATCCCCAGGGGAGGGCTCTGGGGAAACAGGTTGGCTGAGTGATCAAAAGCCAAGTACTGTGGTCCAATACATCTCTGCAACCAACATCTGGCTCTATAGTGTGTTACCTGTGACCTAAGATGAATTAGTCAACATCTATGGGCCTCAATTTTATCATTACAAAACAGGCTGGGAATGCTGACATTTTAGGGTTAGTGTGAAGGACAAGTGGGTCAACCCTGGTAAAAGACCACTTAGGACAGACAGATCTCTGTGAGTTTGAGGCCAGCCTGGTCTTTAGAGCTAGGTCCAGGACAGCCAAGGCTACACAAAGAAACCCTGTCTCAAAAAACAAACTTACCTTTGAAAAAAAGTCCTAAGTCTGTGACAAGTGAAAGAACCTGAACTCAGAACCTGGCAACTGATATGATTCTAGTTCCCCCAGGTCTGAACTCACAGCTCCAACATCTACAACAGCAGTAGGTAGACTAAATATTCATTACCACATCTGGGTGCCAAACCAGAGGGCTGAGTCTGTATTGAGGGCCAGCACATTCATCTAAATATTACTTCAGCCATGTATTATGTAGTATTTGAATTATGGCTCTCTCATAGCAAGAGAGGGCTTTGGCCCTCATTTGAAGTCAGCCTCTATAGCTCCACTGGTGAATTCAATGCTATCACAAAGGATTATTTATAAATATCAATAAGCTGGGCACAGTGACTCACACCTTTAATCTCAGTATTTGGGAGACAGAGGAAGGCAGGTCTGATTTTGAAGCCAGTCTGGTCTACATAGTGAGTTCTAGGCAGCCAAGGTTATCTAGTGAGTGAGACCCCATCTCAAAAAGGGGGTGGGGGGTGGCACATGCCTTTAATCTCAGCACTTAGGAGGCAGAAACAGGCAGATCTCTGAATTCGAAGTCAGCCTGGTCTACAGACATCCAGGGCAATACAGAGAAACCCTGTCTCAGAAAGCCAAAAAAAAAAAAAACAAAAAACAAAAAACAAAAAACAAAACACCTGGTCCATAAGGACCTGACCATATTCACACAGCCCATGTAAAGAAGCAGCTGAGTGTGAGCTGGAATTGGGTCAGTGGTGGTGAAGAGCACGTGCTGCTCTTGCAGAAGGCCCAGATTTACAATACTAAAACAAATAAACTGGGCAGTGGTGGTGGCAGGACAGCAGTAATCCCAGCACTCTGGAAGCAGAGGCAGGTGGGTCTCTGTGAGTTTCAGGATAGCCAGAGCTACACAGAGAAACCCTGTCTGGAAAACCTAAAAGTAAATCTTAAAAAAAAAAAAATTATTTATTTATTTATTTATTTCACACATTTGAGTACACTGCAGCTGTCTTCAGACACATCAGAATAAGGCATCAGATCCCATTATAGATGGCTGTGAGCCACCATGTGGTTGGTGGGATTTGAACTCAGGACCTTTGGAAGAGCAGTCCGTGCTCTTAACCACTGAGCCATCTCTCCAGGCCCAAATAAATCTTAAAACAAACAAACAAACAAACAAACAAACAACCTAGGTGGCAGTAAACACCTGTAATTCCATTTATGTACCATGTGTGCATGCATATGTGTACATACAGAGGTCAGAGGATAACTTACAGGATACTGTTTTCTCCTCTATCAGCTGGTAACAAGCCCAGACCCATAAAACATCACACCAGCAGTAGACTCTATCTTTTAAATGGAGTAGCTAAGATAAAAATGTTGGACAATAGAGGCTACGTTGGCTGGGGATGGGGAGGATGTGTGTATGGTGGTTTGAGACAGAAACTAACATATCCTATATATGCCTTATCCTACACCTGATCGTCCTGAGTATTTGACATACACAATTGCATGACTATCCAGTGAGATAGAAAGTAATATGCTCATTTTGCAGATGAAGAACCTGAAGATCATAACTGCTTTAGTTCCATCATTCCAGTCATGGTTCTAAAACTGGTCACCTCTTGCTTGGATTAAGCTTTGTAAAATGACTCAAGAAAGGTATTTTCCATGCCTTCCAAGAACTTCAACAAAACTTCTACAGGTATACTGTGGGACACCCCTATAGATTCTGTGCTTAGTCTCAATGTTGAGAAGGGACTACTCATAAAATTTTTAAAAACTGGGATTGACAAGATGGCTCAGGAGGTAAAGGTATTTGCTGCCAAGCCTACTGAGCTGAGTTCAATCTCCAGAACCCATGATAGGAGAGCTGACTCCCAAAGCTGTCCTCTAAAATGAACACTCACTGTAATAGGGACATACCCTCTTCCCTCAACACAGAATAAATGTGTGAGAAGAAGAAGAAGAAGAAGAAGAAGAAGAAGAAGAAGAAGAAGAAGAAGAAGAAGAAGAAGAAGAAGAAGGAGGAGGGAAGGGAGGAAGGAAGGAAGGAAGGAAGGAAGGAAGAAAGATAGATCACAATTTTTTTCTGTCTTCTTTATTGGGGTATCATGTATCCCAGGCTAGTCTCAAACTTGCACACATACACACACACACACACACACACACACACACACACACACACACAAAGGAGACCTCCTCCATTACTAGCACTTTAGTCTTAGAGATCCCAGGTTTCTCTGAGATCCAAAAGGAGGCAAGCAAGCACTCTGACCTCTGATGGCCCAGCACTACACAGCAACTCATTATTCTCCTCAAGCATAAATCAGTAATGTTATTCCATGATTTAAATGGTCTAGTGCTGGGGCTGGAGAGAGAGCTCAGTAGTTAAGAGCATTAGCTGCTCTTCCAGAGGACTTGGGTTCAATTCCCAACAGCTCACAACTGTCTGCAACTCCAATTGCAAGAGATCTGATGCTGTTTCAGCCTCCATGGGCACTGTATACATATGGACAGACAGACAGACAGACCAACCACACATGCAAGTAAAATAAAAATAGTATTATTCCACCACCAGGCATAACCACATCTCTTATTTGTCTACTTGGTAATTTTCTGTCTCTTCTCTTCCCTTAGTCTCAAAAGCGCTGAGGCTGCAGGCAAGCACCACTGCACCCAGCTTGGCTTTCCTAAGCTTGTTTACTTCACACTCCCAGGGAAGCCTTGACCAGTGCTAAGCAGCAAGCGCAGTAAACATGTCAGGAGCAGTTGGTTCAGATAGCAATGCTGTGTTCTGCTAGTCCTCAACACAGTATGCTGGTTACCTAAATCTAAGATCTAAAGTTGGTCCACTAATGAGTTTACAAACTCTTTCAATTTAAAACAGCAGTTGGTCCCGGGAAATCATAACAGTGATTAAAATTCAAAGAAAGGGGTTTTGTGGTTTGGGTTTTTTTTAATTATTATTATTATTATTTTTTTTTTTTTTGGTTTTTTTGAGACAGGGTTTCTCTGTGTAGCCTTGGCTGTCCTGGAACTCACTCTGTAGACCAGGCTGGCCTTGAACTCAGAAATCCGCCTGCCTCTGCCTCCCGAGTGCTGGGATTAAAGGCATGCGCCACCACACCTGGTGGTTTTGGGTTTTTTGTTTTTTTTTTTTAAAGATTTATTTATTTTTTATTTATTATATGTAAGTACACTGTAGCTGTCTTCTGACACTCCAGAAGAGGGAGTCAGATCTCGTTACAGATGGTTGTGAGCCACCATGTGGTTGCTGGTATTTGAACTTAGGACCTTTGGAAGAGCAGTCGGGTGCTCTTATCCGCTGAGCCATCTCACCAGCCCCGGTTTGGTTTTTTTTTTTAACATGAAATCATGCAGAAAACTTCTTCCACAGATGTCAGACTACTATTCTAGAATTACTTGCAAGAAGTTGCATGATTTCCCCAAGGTTACACTAGAACCCAAATCTCAGTGCAACATGGCAAAGCCAAGCACCTTTTATTTTCCTATAGTCAAATGCACAAAGATAAACATTAAAAAAAAGAATAAATATGGCTTTTTAAAATAACAATCTCATTCTCTATTTTCTTTGTTTTGTTGCTAATCTCTCCACCTGGTGACAAGTACTGTCAAAAAACAATAGGATGTGCTAAGTTATGGTCCGAGGCTGAGTCTCACTGCCAAAGAGCAGTACACTGCAAGTTGCTGCCCTCTGGATTTGGAATCAAAAATGTGCAGATCCAAATCACAACACATTTATCAAAAAGTAGTGATAAAATCCCTTATTTAAAGGAGTATATAGAACTCTTATTGGTGTCAGGTAGGGTTTTTATATACTTTGCAATTGTTACTTGATTAAAACAAATGTATTAGGATATTGAAGAAACAGGTAAAGAGACATGGGAGTAATTTACTGACTGTCACAGTTACTTAGCACTAAAGCCAGGATTTAAACCCAGGCATTCTAATGTATGAGTTCATGCTATTAAGCTTTATGCTGTATTGCCTCTGTTTCTTCACCTGAAACACTGTTGCTCATAGGTCTGCCTCATCCCAGAGACATGAGCAATTACTAGTTCATGTAAGATAAATGCTATTGTTAACGGCAGGACTGATATCAGCTGTTCTATAACCTCCATCACATTTGGTCCAGCCAAAAGAAGATGAATAAATAATCAAGCTGAGAAAGATCTCCAAGGGTTCATTAGAATATGTATACACTCCACAAGCACAGGGACTGGAAGCTAAAGTCATGGCTCAGTGGTTAAGATCACCACTATTTTTCCAAAGGACTCCCTGCACTCACATGGGGGCTCACTACCATCTGTTACTCCAGTCCCAAGGGGTCTGATTTTCTCTTCTGGCTTCTGTGAACACTGCATGCATAGACACGGTACACATACATACATACATGCAGGCAAAACACCCAAACACATAAAACAATAAAACTTTACATACACTGAAAAAGAAAACAAAACAGGAGTTGTCTTCTTACCAGTTTTTCTACTGGCTATGGTTGCACATGCCTGAACTCAAAGCACTCAAGGCAGCTGAGGCAGGAGAACCAAACAATTCAAGGCTGGCATAAGCTACACAGTAAGACCAATCTCAAAAACAAAAACAAAACAAGAAAAAGAAAAGAAAAAGCCAATAATGTTTAGGAAGTAATTAGTGCATGCTAGAGATTGATCAGACAGAGCTATTAAGGTAGTAAATACAACGTCTCAAATGCATGCAGCACAAAAGAGGTAAGTGAAAGATGTTCTCAGAGTACAGAGTCACCAGATATTGCCTGAGACAGGGTGGCTTTTTGGATGAACTGGTATATTGAAAAGAACAGAATACTACTCATTTACCTTAGCTGAATGAACATATAAGGAGACTCTGATTTTAATCCTGACTACAGCAGTCATCCAAGCTCTCAAGGTCTTAGATTCTCCACATTTAAAAGAAGTTGAGGGCCGGGTGTGGTGGCGCACGCCTTTAATCCCAGCACTCGGGAGGCAGAGGCAGGCGAATTTCTGAGTTCGAGGCCAGCCTGGTCTACAAAGTGAGTTCCAGGACAGCCAGGGCTATACAGAGAAACCCTGTCTCGAAAAACCAAAAAAAAAAAAAAAAAAAGTTGAACTACATCATTGTAAACATGTTCTAATTCCTCATAATTAAGTGCTCAATAAACCTTGTTTAATGAAAACAATCCACAACTGATAGACAAAGAACTTAGAAGGTCATGGATCATGGGAGGACATGAACTATAGCCCAGATCTCTTTCTACACCATTCTAACACTCACTTTCTAAGGTCCAAATGTGACATAATTCCTTTCTTACAAACCCAAAGGTCATTTATCCTATTAAATATTCTTTGCCTGACTCCACTAAATCATAGGACAGTGGGGTCAGGACAGAACTCATCGTACTATCTAAAGAATCAAAAGAACCAAAGAGATAATTTAGCTGCAAAACCCTTTCATTGGCCAAAAGTTAAATGATTTGTTCAGATAAATGAGTTTGATTTTGCAGTTTGATTTTAAGTAACGTGATAATGAAAACTTCAAATGATAATGCCTCCTGACAGTACAGTGTATAATTTTTAAAATTATTAATCCTATGTTCCAAGTTGGTTCAAAGCAAATTCACAAAAGTAATCATGAAAGGTTGCCAGAAAATGTGTACAGTTATTTTATTGCTTTCTTTTTATGAACAAAATACATTCTTTACAGTAAACATTATACGTTCCTAGGGCTGTAAGGTTAGAGTGGAAAACCATCTGACAGGCATAGTCAATTTTCTAGATGTCTCATAACAGTCAAGGTCAAACTGTCCAGTCTTCTCGTCTTTCCACCTAGTATCTGGAAGGCAACTAACGGTGGCTTCAAAATATATGACTCTGTATTCTGACAAATACAAACGATCACACCCTGGTTCAGAAAGTTCTGTGACATTAGGCTGTCATAAACAACAAGGAGAGAGGGTCTGCAGGGTCACTGCTCAGGCTATGATCCTTTAGTGACAGCATGAAAGACACTACTTTGTCTAAATCTTCCAGTTTTCCCATCTATCAAGTTAGGAAAAAATTATCCCACATCTATGTCGTCAGATAAAACATCTATAACATTAGTAAACAGCCATGACATCTGCGGCAAAGGTGAGAAAGCACTCTTATCGCGATTATTTATTATAGTGGGGCCCAGGGTACGACTTCTTGCGTCTATGACCCCTAGTCTCCTCAAAGGGTAGTATTGGATATAGCTTCTGCAGACTCCAGGTCCGGAAACCACGGATACATAAGGCGACGAGTCTCTGCGACTGATGGGAAGTGAAGGCTTCAAGCACCCGGCTTTAGAGGAACCCACAACCACTGCGACCCCCAATCACCTTGTCTTCACCTTGAGGAACAGAAAACCACCCTGAGGAAGCATGGATTGCACCCTCAGAAAAAAACGGAGTGCCTCTACCCTGAACCAGGCTGCCGCTGCTTAGACCCAAGCTTGCCGGCGGGCGGGGACGGGGACTGCGAACTGCTTGTGCCAGGGACGCCTTGACCTAGGACAAGGCAGGAACCGACAAGGGCGCTGGGCCTGCCACCGCGACAGGTGCACGGAACGTCAGCCGCGGGTCGAGCCCGCCTCGCCTGGCCTCGCCTACAGCCGCGGGCAACGCAGGAGGCTCCCCGCCCCCGTAAACCCACGTCTCTGAGCTCGCTTACCTGCAGCCGGGTGACCAGGAGGCTGTAAGGCGCCATTTTGTGCACTGACAAAGATGAGGTCGCATGAAAGTGACGTGACAGATGGCGCCCTTTAAAAAAAGCATCGTAGGGGCGTGGCTCACAGAGAGACGCGTCACCGCGAGGGTGGGGCTTTCCTCCGGAGCCAAGGGTGCAGATAGCGCAGTGGGCGGGGCTTACATGGCGGAAACCGGGCGTGGAAAGCAAAGATGCGGGGAAACCGCTAGCTTGGCGTTCGGCGCAATCTTGTCACCTTTGCCCTTGAGAGTGGAAGCTGGAGGGGAGTCAGGAGTTCAAAGTCATCCTTCATTCCAGGAAAGAGAACATCCCCAAACCAACATACTGTGCGGAAGCATGCATACAAGAAGCCCTGGCGTCAAACCCCAACACAGAAAGCAACATATGCATAATTTTTACCCAAGAACAAACTTCAGCTTATGAGTTCATATTTGGAAGTTAAGAGAATTTTATTCAAAAACCTTTGCTGCGCCTGCAAGGCCCCAGCGAGGAAACTCTCGCGAGAGCTAGCGAGTTTGGTGCCCTCCGAGGACAAAGGCTGACGGACAGCTTGATGGCCAATCACGGAGGAATGGAAATAGGCACGCCGTAGGTTAAAGGTCGGGCGGAAGTTCCCTAAGCTTCCGGCCGCCCGCTTGGAAAAAGCGTTATGGCTAAACATCATCCAGATTTGATTTTCTGTCGCAAGCAGGCTGGTGTGGGTGAGTTGGAGGCCTGCTCCCTCTTGGTTGAGTGGGATGGGATTAGAAAGTGGGGGACTAGGGACTTTAGCCTCCTCTTTAGGGCTCTGGCTTGGCGTCTCCACGTTTCGCGCCTTATTCTAGCAGCGCTCACCGGCTTGGAGCTTCTTAGAACACGGCAGCAGCGCCCATCCGGGAGCCTAAGGCTGGCGGGAGCGTCTGTGCCAGGTCTGGGGAAGCCGATCTAGAATACTTTGGACTTTGGGGGTTCCATTTTTTTTTTTTTTGACATGAATACTTTGGACTTTGGGGGTTCCAGACATTTTTTTTTGACATGGCCTTTGGTGTAAAGCAAAATTTAGGGTCGTAGGCCACGAGCTCATGTCTGTAACCTCAGCACCTGAGAGGCAGAAGGCTGCAAGATTGCTGCGAGTTCGAGCCTGGCCAGCGCTTAAAAGAAGTTCCAGGCTAGCTCAAGCTACACAGTGGGATTCTGTCTCAAAACACTAGGGGGTGGGAGACAGCTCAGAGGGAGAAAGGGAGAATGTGACAACGATCCTGTATGGTTCACTTTAGTCATTGCTACCTTCCCCATCCTCTATACTCAGCTTGATGAAAAACTTTGCTACATCACAACCTTAATTTTAACGATATGTTTTACTATTTTTGATCTTGCAGCTATCGGAAGACTGTGTGAAAAATGTAAGCCGAACACGCCCTCTCAGGCCTTGCCTTCTTTATTCTTGAAGAGTCATCAATTCCAGAGGAGCAGCAAAGAAGTCTTTTTTGGTTTTTCGAGACAGGGTTTAACTGTGTAGCCCTGGCTGTCCTGGAACTCACTCTGTATACCAGGCTGGCCTCAAACTTAGAAATCCACCTGCTTCTGCCTCCCAAGTGCTGGGATTAAAGGCATGCACCACCACTGCCCGGCTAGTAAAGAAGTCTTAAATAGATAAACCAGCCTGCAGAGGATACTAAATATCTGGCTTCCACCAAAGACTGCCCCACCATCCTCCCACTTAAGCATGCAATTTTTAATACTTCATATTTAGGTTTTGAAAAAAATGTCTACTTTGGACAGTAAGATTTGTCAATAGTAGTGGGGACCTTCCCAGCCCAATGTCATTTGTCAGCTTGTTAACAGTAACTGCATAGACTTAAAATGTCCCAGACAGTAATACAAACTCTTTCCATGATTTACTAAACTGAAATAGATACAGGATAAGGCTTATGCTGTCAAGGTAGAAGAAGGTCTTAAGGTCACTGTCAGAAGGGGACTAGTGATTTCTCACACAGGGCAGAGTTAAGATCTTAGGGAAGTAATCGCTATTGGCTATAACTCAGTTCTCCTCTCTTTACAGGTGACGGCAAGTGTGTGATCTGTGATTCCTATGTGCGTCCCTGCACCCTGGTCCGCATATGTGATGAGTGTAACTATGGATCTTACCAGGGCCGGTGTGTGATCTGTGGTGGCCCCGGAGTCTCCGATGCCTACTACTGTAAAGAGTGCACCATTCAGGAGAAGGATGTGAGTGCAGGCTGAACCTCCTACCCGCTCTTCTCTTCCTTTTACTTTGAGCCATCTCTTCTGATCTGGGCTGTGGAGATTGCTGTGTTCAGCTGGTCGGCTAGGTAATTCCTCCAAGCCCGAGAGCCAAACTGGGTGTGGTCTAATAAAGAGCAGTTATTCTGTAGCAGGGCAGAATGGAAGAGAAGCAAGTCTTCATCTTCATCGGTATCAGCAGTTAGGAGAACTTCTCCATGTTCCTTTGCTGTCTCCTGTGCATGGGTGTGTGGGCAACCCTATATACTCTGGTCTCAGCAGTTGAGTGTGAATGTTAGGCTTGGCAAGTATGTTTACCTGCTATCTTAGGTTTCTTCTTGATGATACAATATGATTAAAAGCAGCTTGAAGGAAGGAAAAGGTTTACTTCCACACCTCCAGGTAACAACAGTCTGTCGTGGAGGGAAGTCGAGGCGAGAGCTGATGCAGGAGCCGTGAAGGAGCACTGCTCCTTCCCTTCCAGATTGCTCGGTCTGCTTTCTTACAGCCTCCAGTTCCACCAGAGTAGCACTACCCACACTGGGCTGGCCTCTTCCATGTCTGCCATTAATCAAGCAAATGTACCACTGGTCGAACTAGTGGGCTTTTCTCAGTTGAGCTTTCATCTTTTAAAATGATCCTAGTTTGTGTCAGGCTGACATAAAGTTAGCCAGGATCCCTGCTGGAGTCATCTTGGCCACATGTAAGATCCGATGTTTGTGTGCTAACGAGAACGTAGGTGGTGTGTAGTAGGCACTCAGTGGTTCTGCCTGTCTCTGTCTTCCTCTCTTTCTTACAGACATAGGTGTCAGTGTGTCTCAAAATGGCCTGGAACCGAAGGTTCTCCTGCCTCAGCTTTCTGTGCAGAGGTTACAGATTTGTACCCGCATAGTAGTTCTCTCTGGGCAAGGATGTGGGATGTGGCAACTGCTGAGGTAGCCTTGCTGTGTTGGCCCTGGCTGGTCTAGTGCTCATTACGTAGTCCAGGGTGGCCTGAAACTCACAGTAGTCCTCCTGCCTCAGCCAGCCTTTTAGATAATAGGATTACTTGCCCAACTTGGTTCTCTTAAATCTACTGTAATAAAGGACAGTTTAGGTAGATCTGGTGGCCAAATGAGTTAGGGATAGTTATAGTACCAGCTTTAAGTAAGAAGAATGGTATCATGTGGTGAATTGGTTGCTGGTCTTAAGTTTTTGTTTTTTGACTGTGGTGTGGAAAGGAAATGTATATTGCTTGAGTAGAAATAAGTAGAATATAGTCTGCCTGGACTAATTGAAGATGCTGGAGTACCTAAGCAAGAACGAAACAGCTGAGCATGGTGGGGCATGCCTTTATTCCAGTTCCTGGGAGACAGAGGCAGGCAAATCCTGTGACTTCAAAGTCAGACTGGTGTACAGAGCAAATTCCAGGACAGCAAGGGCTACGGAGAAACCCTGTCTCAAAGGAAAAAAAAAAAAAAAAAGGCACTGTTCATATTCCCATGAACAGTGTAGGATTGTAGATGTAATCGCTTTTATCCTTCACACAATGTAAGTAGAGGTTATCGTTTTTTCCAACCTGTCCCAGGCTGTCTGACTAAACCATGTGTCCACATTACACCATGTTGTCCTTTCTTGAGTCCTTGGTGTGTGCTCATGTTAAAGAGAATTAGAGCACTCTACATTCAGATGCTACTCAACACCAGTCCCAGAAACCAAATGGGACTTGGTGGGGGTGCTCTGTATGGTGCAGAGGATAATGATATGTGATAGCTATGAATGACGACGTAATAAAGGGAATTAAGGGAGGAAACGGAGCAGGAGACAGATAGCAACACATCCTCAAGTTGGGGCCTCACCACATTAGCAGAGCATGCCTGGGAAGCGATACCCAGGCGTTTAGCTAGGGCTCCCAGTTGGGAGCCTTTTCTCCGTGGGTGAATGTCAGGCTTCTCTTATTCCCTACAGGCTTTTTTACACCACAGGATATACTTGTTGGAAGTGGTTTGCTTCCTTGTTGGTCTCGAGGCTTCAGTGTTTGGTTTCATTTCTTTGTTATATCTGTTTACCTGTGTGTGGCCGTGTGGTATCAAGAGGACAACTCGCCTGGAGATTCCCTTCCCTCACTGGCAAGTGCTTTGGGCCACTGAGCCATCTTGACAGCCCAAAGCTGCAGTAAGCCCTTACCTGTTTGCTGGTATTCCCTGTCAGTGTTAGGAAGCAAGAGGGGAAGCCTGACCCAGGATGGAATGTTAGACCAGCTGAGCAGCTAAAGACCGGTTTATGGGGTTGAATCCACATTGTTTGGGGAAAGGAGAAAGTAATGAAATCATAACTTGATTTGGATTGAACCCTCTCCTGCCCTAAACTCTCTTTCCCATTACCTGTGACAATTGGAACTAGATTGATCATGTTCTATCTTCTACAGATTTTGTGGATCTGGTCCTCTACCTCTCCTTTTCCCAGGTGTGGGTAACAGGGTCTAATTTTGTATGTACTACAAGGATGATACTCCATTTTTGGTACTGCCCCTCTAGGTGTTCTGGGAGACGTGCCTTTCCACTTTGTACATTTGGTGTTTCGGAATTGGGACGTACTTAGTGTGATGGAAAGAAAGGGTTCACACAGTTGTTAAGCTTTCACAGATACAGCTAGAGTCTGTGTCTGGCTTAAGCTTGGAACTAGAGAGTGATGGTAAATGGTAATTGCCATCTGACTTGCCTGCATTCATTCTGTGATCTGATCCCTTTGGATCCCTGTCCCTGAGAATGATTTTAGACATCACTTTACCTACTCGGCATTATACAGGAAGGCTCGGAGGATACCTGAGCTTGAGCTCACAATTACTCGGCACTAGTTTCCAAGGAACACAAAGCAGTACTGTGACACGACCCAGCCTCTCATCCTTACTGACAGATGATCATGTAGATGAAGTGCCCGGGCTTTCTCCTGTGCAGAAGCCACTCCCCTTACTGTTCACCTCTTCTGCAGCTTTATAATTTATAAGGTAATTAATTAGGTCAGTAAGCTTAGATGAGTTTTTCAAAACCTCAAAAATAATCAGGACTCAAGAGTTGGGCATGGTGATGCATGCCTGTAATTCTAGCACTTGGTATGCTGAGGGGGAGAATTGCCAGGTTAAAAACTGGTCTGGGGCAGTGGTGGCTCATACCTTTAATCCTAACACTCATGAGGCCGAGGCAGACGGACCTCTGGAGTTTGAGGCCAGCCTGGTCTACACAGAGAAACCATGTCCTGAAAAAGCAAATATAAAATAAAACCAGTCTGGGATACTGTATCTCACAAGACAGAAAGTCTACCAGGAGACCAGTGTCTTCAGGCCTTGGTACTAGAGGACTGATTTGTATGTTTGATCTCAACCCCAGGCAGACAATAAGAAAATAATTAGCACTTGCAGAGTTTTAAAAGTATTTTTACTCATTTTAAAGGATGGTGGTTGAACCAAGGAGTTTATACAACCCATCCAGGGTCCTCTAGACTGGCACCCGCCCCTCTGAGCCAGCTCTTCAGCACTCGGGTTTCTCTCATGAGGAATGAAGTGCTAAGGAATAAGGTAACTGCTGGCTAAGAGTCAGCTTGAGGTTGCAGATGGCTGTCATACTGGTAGAATATTAAATGAGATAGAAGGCAGTGTGCTTGTCCTGATGCTCCCGTGCTGAGTGTGTGTGCTTGTCCTTCCCGTGCTGAGTGTGTGTGCTTGTCCTGATGTTCCCATGCTGAGTGTGTGTGCTTGTCCTGTGTTCTCGTGCTGAGTGTGTGTGCACACTTCTCACCACTTCACTGTCATTTCTCAAACTGAAAAACATCTGTTTTCTTTGTTGTCGTGCCATTTCTACTATTTTTACCTGGTCTATTTTATTTAGGACAACGGGAAAGTTGAACAAACCTTTAACCTAAAAGCTATAAAATGGTCTTTAAGGAGCTGACAAGATGGCCCAGTGAATATAGGCCTTTACTATTAAACCTGATCCTGAGTTCGGTCCCCAGAACCCACCTGTCCTCTGAGCTCCTTGCACACACCACAGCATGCATATGCCATTTTAAATAAATGTAAAAGTTTTTTTAATTAAAAAGATCATCTTTGAAAAGAGCCAGGCTGTGGACACACTCTTGATCCCAGCACTCTGGCAGCAGAGGCAGGGAGATGAGTCTTTTTCTTTTTGGCTGAGGGAGATGTTGGAGGTTAAACACAAGGGGCCAAAAAGTTGGTTCTGTAGCTAAGGGCATAAAGTAAAAAACTATGATTCTGCCGCTCCTAGGGTAGGTTTTATCTTAAATCTTTTGAGATGGTTTCAAGGACTTAACAATTCTATTCTATTTTTCAGAGAGACGGTTGCCCAAAGATTGTCAATTTGGGGAGCTCTAAGACAGACCTGTTCTATGAACGCAAAAAATATGGCTTCAAGAAGAGGTGATGGGTGGGTGGCTCCTTCCTCCCCCATCAAACTGCTGCAGCTGCCAGAATAGACGCCTACTACCACCAGCCTAAAGGGAACGGAGCTGAGTGTCACCAGAGCAGCCTGCTAGTGCTAGTGTCCTGGCCCCTGCCACTGGCGGGTGCCCCCCGAGGAGCATCCAGCAGGCTGGAGGGGACGTTGATCACTTAGTCCCGAGTTCTCTCTTTGTTGGAGTTGGAAAAGCAAGGCTCTGTTCTCCACATTGATCCTCTCAACTCAAAAGCCTCAAAACAAGTCGGTGTGTGTCCTTGATGATGAAACTGTGGTCTTGCAGCAGCTTGATGGGGTTTGTCCTGTGACCCTCAGTGTGGCCAGGTGTGACCTGAACAGTAATGTGACCTGACAATTTGCAGGTGGCGCTGGGCTCGTTTTATTTTCTTTGTAAATTGGAAGTTTCAGTTATGCTAATAAAGTTGGCTACCTTCCCTGTTAACTTTGAGAGTCTACTTTTAGTCATCTAGGTTTTGGTGACTGGAACCAACCTAGAGGCTGTGGGACTAACGATGGACGGGCCTTGTCCTCTCATAGCTACTGGAAAAAACTCAGAGGGTGAGTGAGGCCATTTTAGTTTTAGGTTTTTTCTTCCTATCCAAATTTTTATTTTTGTCTCACTATAATAACTCAGGCTGCCCTGAAAACTGTTGGCAATCCTCCTGCTTCAGAGTCCTGACATTTCATATGTAAATGACCAGTCCTGAGTTTTCTTATATCGATTTCAAAGAGATGTCCTACAGTAATGGTGAGGAAAATAAGATAAAATTAGGTTGATTAATTAGAGGACTATGATTTGTTTCCTGCAGTGTATATATTTTATTTGAAGGATACGTTTCCTTTTTTTAAAATTTGTAAGATTTTATGTATGATTTGTTTGCATGTATTGCATGTATGTGTGTGGTATGCATGCTTGGTACCTGCAGAGTTAAGGGTAGCAGACCCCTGGAGGTCTGGGTGAGTATGAACTACCATGTGGGTGCTGGGAATCAAACCTAGGGCCTTTTCAAGAGCAACAGTCATCTCACCAGCCCCAACAAATATCTTTTTTTTTTTTTTTAAAGATTTATTTTATTTATTATATGTAAGTACACTGTAGCTGTCTTCAGACACTCCAGAAGAGGGCGCCAGATCTCATTACGGATGTTGTGAGCCACCATGTGGATGCTGGGATTTGAACTTATCACCTTCGGAAGAGCAGTCGGGTGCTCTTACCCGCTGAGCCATCTCACCAGCCCCCCAACAAATATCTTTTAAGTAGATTATCCAAATTAGAAAATTCAGCCATATCCATCTTTGGGGTCAGTTCATTTCTGCCTACTGCTGTGAGAGTTTTCGGGGGGGGGGGGGCTATTTCTACATGTTCAGTAGGTCTTCAGTGCCAAAGATTTCGGTCCTGGGAATCTGTGTAGTTGGCCTTGTTTGTACTCCAACCTAGTGACAAAGTCATGGCAAGAAACAAAACTTTTCAGGGTTTTGGTTTGAGTCCAAGAAAAAAATTTCTCAGCCATATATGATATACTAGGTACAGTTAAGACAATCTCTTCCTTGAGAATGAAATAAAGGAGAAAATCTGTTACAAGCCATAGGATGCACAGAGGAAGGAACTCGGGCAGGCTTGGTGAGCACCTCAAGGAGAAAGCTGATCCTGATAGGTTTCCAGATGCTTTGCTCTTATGCCACCTGCTCCTACCCCAGCCTTGATGCTGTGGCCGCTCTGGTGCTGTATTCGTTGCCCCCCCCCCCTTTCTGGTGTTAGGGATCAGTTCAAGTATCCCTGTGCCCTTCCTGCTGCACCATTTCCCCAGCCACCTTGTTGACCCCATGGTTTAGAACTTATATCTACCAGTGTTTGGGTAGCCACTCCCTACTTTGAAGGAAATTACCCCTAAGTTGTGCTTTGTCTGCCTTAATGGAATGCTCTAGAAGACCTTTGGGGCAGTTAACACTCATGCCCAGAAGCATCTCAAAAGGCATGTATGCTCCCTTCAGATGGGTTAGTGGGTAGATTCAACTCAGCTGTAGAATCTATTGCTCTGTCATCTAATATCCTAATCCCAGTGTTGCTTTGTTTATGGTTGATCAGTGGCCAAGAGAAAATAGAATGTGTTAAGCATACTGCCAGTGCGGTCTGTCAGTGGCATAACATTTGTTAGTTTCTGGCTTCCCCTGTACAGCAAATAATGAGCAACTATAGAGCGAGCTCTTGAAACTATCTTTTGTCTATCTTGGGCAGTAGAATAATTCCCTTTGATTTCAAAGATGAAACCAAAGACGCTACGGGTGTTGTTCTATATAAAGTCTCTGCCTTAGCCTGCAGGAAGCTCTGGGGTCCATATCCAGCACCACAAAACCAGGCATAGTGATGTATACTTGTAATTGAAGCACTCAGGACTAGAAGCAGGCCAATTAGAAGCTCAGGGTTATCCTGTGACAGCAAACTGGCAGTCAACCTGAGCTAGGAGAGAGACTATCCAAAACAGAAAGAAAAAAAAAAAAGAAAAGAAAACTTGCAAATTCACCCTTGAGAAAACATTGTGCATAAGCGTAATTTTAACCGGAAATATACAATTCTGTGATGATGATAAGATACCACTCACGTGTGTATAACTACAATTAGAACAGATTTAATTCCTCGTATTCATTTTTGAAAAAAAACACTTGCCTAGTATCAAACATCTTTAATCCTATCATTTGGGAGACAAAGGCAGGCACATCCCTGAGATTGAGGCCAGCCTGATAGATAGAGCAAGTTCCAGGACAGCTAAAGCTACACAGAGAAACCCTATCTAGAAAAAAACCCAAAATAATAATAAAGGTAGAAACTGGTGAAGGGGCCTCCTGGGTTAAGAGTACTTAAACTACTGGAAAAGTCTGGGTTCCTTTCCTAACACGCAATCAAGCAGCTCACAGCCTCCTGTAACGCTAGCTCCACAGGATCTCACTCCCTTTCCTGGCCTCCATGGGCACCCGCTGGCTACTCTTTTAGATCAGGGTCCAATTCCTAGCACCCACATGATGGCTCACAAACATCTGTAAATCCAGTTTCCAAGGAATCTGATGCCTTTTTCATAAGTAAATCAAACACACACACACAACCTGTATACAAGATGGCTCCCGTAAGTTGCCCTCTCATCATACCTGGGACTCATACCCAGGACAAACAGCCCAGGTACATATTTAATATACTAAAGTGGACCTGGCCTCCAGGTTCTCCCAGTCTCCCTCAGTCCCTACCTGGCATATCCTACCATCTACCCTGAACTTTCTAGCCCAAGGGCTGGGCTTCCCTTCCTTCAGATGCTCTTTCCTAAATAATCCAGACATTTTGGTCTCTTCCCCCTGCCTCTTCTCTTTTCTCTCCCACTCTCTGCATATTCTCTCTATTTGTGTGCGCACACTCTTTTCTCTCTCTTCCCGATCCCCTCTGGGTCCTCCCCAAGGCCACTTCCCTGGCCTCTTTCCTTGGGATTAATGAACCCTCCACCTGAGAGCTGCTTCCCACTAAATCTTCCTTTATATACTCTAATCTGGCTTGAATTGGTTCATTTCGAGAGCAGAAAAATAACTTATCAATCACATGTGGACTTGACATTTTTTGTAATAAAAAAATGTGTTGCCGGGCGTGGTGGCGCACACCTTTAATCCCAGCACTTGGGAGGCAGAGGCAGGCGGATTTCTGAGTTCGAGGCCAGCCTGGTCTACAAAGTGAGCTCCAGGACAGCCAGGGCTACACAGAGAAACCCTGTCTCGAAAAACGAAAAGAAAAAAAAAATGTGTACAAATATACTCCTATGTATGCATATCTAAATACACAGGAAGCCATTGTTATATATCAATTTACAGCTCTAGTACAATGTACCAATATTGATCAGAAAATTCATCCACCAGATGAATGACCAGATGTTGACCTTGGCCTTTCAATCAGCAACTTTTTCTCAATCTGGGTCCCTTTGGGTAAGGGGTGTTCACACATGCACAGACTATATTTTGATCATATTTGAGCTGTTTAGGAAGACAGGGTTTTGCCATGAGCTGAAGAGGTTATGGAACTCACTATGAAGCCAGGCCGACTACATCTTGTGATCCTGCCTTCACATTTTGAGTGCTCTGACAACAGAAGTGGGCTGCTATTGCCACATGCAGTATAGCAAAAGCTACACAACACCCCACTTAGCAACTTGTAAATTAAGGAAATTGCCCAGGGAATCAAACTGAACTGGCTAAACTTCAGACAATGTCTTAGTATTTAGACCTGTAGCTATTTTTGTTTGTTTGTTTTTTTGTTTTTCGAGACAGGGTTTCTCTGTAGCCTTGACTGTCCTAGAACTCACTCTGTAGACCAGGCTGGCCTCGAACTCAGAAATCCGTCTGCCTTTGCCTCCCGAGTGCTGGGATTAAAGCCCTGTGCCACCACGCCTGGCAACCTGCAGCTTTTTAATAGTAGCTTCAGGCTAAGATATAAACGTGAAAGATTCTTTGCCTAGAAGTAATTTTCCTGGCCCCTCAAAAAAATTATTTTCAACACCCAGATACTTGATTCCTTATTAACTCAATTCCCAAGTGGCCGCCAAAAGAGCTAAAAATATTTGATTCTTTGAATACTGCCTTTTGGTGCCTTAAGAAAAAAAATGGTTTGGGGCCTGGAGAGATGGCTCGGTGGGTAAGGGTGTTTGTTACTTTTGCAAAGGACCTGGATTTGATTCCCAGCACCCACAAAATAGCTCCCAACCGTCATAATCCCAGTTCCAAGATCCAGCAGGCACACATGGTGTATATACATGTGGTTGAACAAAGCATTCATATGCATAAAGTAATAAATACAAATAGAAAAATAAAAGAAAGCTTTGTTCTCTTTTTTTAACCAGGATGGACTTAAAGTCTCTTTCCCATACTCAGATTTTGTCATGACTGTCCTTTCTCCTGCTATCAGTGGCAATAGATGTGAAGAATCCAACCAAGATGCTATTTTCTTAGATAACTTCAAAGAAACAATCTAACATTTTCACCTCAGTCAGTGTGTATGAAATTGTGACTGCCTCAGGTTAATTGAGCCAATCATGAGCAGCTCTACTTGTGGCTAGTGCCAAAATATCTGGCAGGACTTGCTTTGCTCTCAGAGGACAAGTTGCTCCCACCCTGCAGTCACCAGAGCTGACCTCTAAAAGCATGGTGCTTGCCTCTCACAAGAGTGTTTACTCAAATGGGAGGGGACTCGGGAGTGCAGGAGTAGTAATTCAGTCTACAATTAAGCCCTGGCAAGATGAAATTACACATTGGGGAAGAGGAGAAAATTCCTCCTTACCACATAACTTGAGGCAGCAGTAATTAAGGATGATTACCTCTCTCTATTTTATCCTTTCCTATTTATAGGCTCAACCTTTCCTCAAAACTCCCATTTACTAAGGAGACGTGATTTTTTTCAGGTTTTTTGTTGTGTGTAAACCTGCCCAAGGCTGATTCAAATAAAAGCACAAATACACAGAGACTCAAGGTCTTCCACTTGTATCTGCATTTTCTTTTTTAATCTGTATAAGCATATCCTTGAGATACCCTTCGACATTTCGTTCCAGCTCATCCTAACCTTTCTCATCATTCTGTCTTGGAATATTTCTCATTGGAAAATGCTCACCAACTAGTGTTTATAGGCTGCAATTTGGCTAATTTATCATGATGAAAAATATAAACTGCTTTTGCAAATTCAGGTATTTTCAGGGAGGGAGACTGACCTATTTGAAGCAGGATTCACATACAATATTAATCACAAGATTTCTATGTTTTTAGAAATGAATAATCGCGTTTGTCAACGTAAGAATATTTGTTGCATTAAATCGAAAACACACAGTAGGTGGCGGAACCGGGATGGATATAAACCCACCTATTTCTATGGCCGCCTCTAATGATAGACTACAAATACCAGAATCCTTTGCGATACCTAAGGTTACAAACGCTTGCTTAGCAGAAGCTGATCCAAAACCCAATCAGACGCCTCTCTGCTTGACGGCCAATGGGAGGGCTGTTGCTAACAGATCTGTTTTATTTTTAGCTTTCATCCTTGTGGGCGGTCTCAGAGCATTAGATGGAACACTCTGGGGGGGCAGGGATGCTAAAAGGGAAGGGTGAAGTGAAGAGGGGCATGTATGACGCTTGCTGACGCACAAGTAGTCCCAGGAGGAGCCCCGGGGCTGTCCAGCTCGGAGTGTGGGGGATGGGACACACGCGTTTAGGTTTCCTCCTGCCATTCTGGCAGTTTGCCCTCCCTCCCGGCATTTCTCTCCTCCCGTCTAGGAAAGCGTATTTAAATCTCTATACCTCCGTTGATCTCTGCCCTTGCCTACGTGATCAAGGAAAATAAAACGCACACAGTTCGTATCTGGAAACTTTCCGATCTCACCGCTCCACGTGGGTTCGGAGACTGCCATTGTACCGGAACCTTCAGGATCGTAAATAAAGAATAGGGGTTGAAAAAAAAAAAAGAATAGGGGTTGGAGAATCAGAAAATAGGCGAACTAAGGCGGGGGCTAGCGGTCCTCCAGCCTAGTCTGACAGTCCAGTTCTCCTATGATTTCAACCCGCCACAGATCCTAGACTCCCTCAACTCTGAGCCCGCACTGTCACAAAGCCATAGAGTGGAAAGAGCATGACCAAAATCCGGGCCCGGGTGCGCTTCGCTTCGCCGCCGCCGGTGCTGTCTGGCTGAACACCCTGCTCACCTTGCCAGGGCTGGTGCTTCTTCTGCGACTATTGCTAGAAGGAGCGCGGCTCTCATGCTCTCCTGTGCGTGGGTAGCCTGCTCCAGAGAGCTCGAGGACCACAGCAGAGGGGCTGCGGTCGCGCGTGGCCAGCCCTATATCTGGTGTTTGGGACTCAACTTTGCGGGCTGGGAGTGCATGATTAACTAGTGCTCTGCTCTTTTTTCAGATCCTCGAGCTTCTCGCACCCCTCCCTTCTCTTCCCTTCCCTTTGACCGATCTTCCAAGTCCCCACCAGGAGGGTGACGCTGGTAAACTCAGGTTAGCCCAGACTCAGATCCAGAACCTTCCTGGAGGTGGCGTCGTGCCACTGTCTCCCCAAATTCAGAATGAACAAATCGGAACCGGGGAGTGCAAGTCACGGGGACCGTCAGAACTGGAGAGTCACGCCATCTAGGTCTTAGGGAACTTTGAGAGCTGGGGGCTAGGGTTTGGAGTTCTAAGGGACTCGGTGATGCCAGCCCCTACCCGCGACAGCCACTGTGTCCCAGGCTAGTTCCTAATGGCCTGCTGTGTTCCAGGCCTGTCCCTACCCTCCCCGGGCTTGGTCTACACCGGTTTAAAAAAAGAAAAAACGTACATGGCGAGCTCAGACTGCTTTGGAGTCTTAAGAGAAGAAATCGGGCGCTAAAGCGCTCAGAAGGATTCCAAGAGAGTGAGCAGCCCCGCAGAGGACGCGGCAGGGAGGGGTCTAGGAGACAAGGTGAGAAGATTGCTATTACACTTCCCGCAGAAGCTGGAATCCCAACCTACGACTGGGCTGCGAGGGGTTAAAGATGCCAAGGGAGGAAAAGTAGTCCCGGCCCCGCCCCGGCTGGGCGGAGGGACGCATCACGCAGGGGTGGGGAAAGCAGATCCATGCGCAGGGTTGCTGAGGGTGAAACTTTTCATTGACTTTGCTCACTTCGGGCCCGGGCGCGGGAAGGTGCAGGTCGTTGGGACTGAGTATCGTGGGAACCGAGAGGCCAGAAGGACAAGACCTGCCGGACGAGTACATCCAGGGCTGGCCTCCATCCACCGCGTGACGGGTGCCATCCTCGGGTCCGCCATCCCCGCGCCGTCGCCGCCGAGCTCGACCTCCAAAAACAGCGGAAAGAATCACATGAGCTCGGTCCTCGTCCCTCTCTACCCTCAACGACGTAAAAGGACACCGTGGCCCTCAGCCTCGCGGCGCCCGGGAAGCTGGGAGAGAGACCTCCGTCCCGCGGCCTGCAGAGCGGACCCTTCGTGGAGACCCGAGTGAGTGCGCGGGCTTGCGGGCGAGGGACGCCCACACTGATCCACTCCCCTGCTGCCCTTCTCCGGATCCGCCCCTGTTTCACTCTCCATCACTCTCTTTGATCCTGGGGTACCTAGTTTCGAGTGCGGCCCTCTCCTAAGCGGAGAGCGGTTCCTCCTTGACCTCCTTCCCCATTTCTTCAAGCCTCACTCGTTCGGTTTTCCTTGTTCCCCCGCAAAGAAACCAAATTCTGGCCCGAGTTAAATAAATTAGGGAAAGGGAGGAGATTCTATCCTTATTTTTCGACTGCCTTTCACGTGTGCAGGGTGGTGATTATTAACACAGTCCGTTTCTGTCCCTTTGGAACCTGTGAGATGGGAAATTTGGACATCCCCTTTTTGGTGACAGGGCCGGTTAGTGGAGACTGCCCTTGGGTTGCCAAGCAAGAACTCATTGCAGGTTGAGCTCTTTATATACTTGTGTAGGCGGAAAAAAAAGTACCCAAAAGAGCCTGTCGGATAGTGTATTAATTGTGTTTGATCTCTTCTATTCCTAAACTTCCCCTTCTGTCTGAGGGGGATGTACTCCGCCTTTGACCAAATTCTAAGGAGGGAAAAGGGAAAATGAACAGAGGAACAGTCATCCCCTCCCCTGGGAGCAACCAGAACTTCACACAGCAGGCTTTGGGATCAGCAGACAGGGTTTCTGGTGCCAGTTTGGTGTCTAACCTTTTTTTCCCCCTCCTTTCTATCCATCCTGGCCTGGGAGTGGGTTTGGTTTCTCTTTGATTTCCTAACAACAATAAAAATCCTGTTGCTTGCCTGAGCGCCTATCCCAATGCCTCACTTAAGCACTGGGGAAAACAGCTGGTGTGGGAGGCAGGATTAGGGAGATTTAACACCCTGCCAGGGAGGGTTGCCTAGGATCTGGTAAGTCTGGTCCTAGGGTAGGCCTTGCAATGGGGAGGAGACTCAGAATTTCTGAGTATTGGTTGATGCCCGGGGTTTCAGATGTACGGATTTTGCTTGCCTGCCTGGGAGCCTTTTCCCATTTCCTTTACCTGGGTCTGGTTTCTCAGATTTGTATTAGAAGTGGGGTGAGGCTTGGGTACTACTGGCTTCGGTCTTTATTGTCGACCGGGCGCCTCCTCTCAGCTCTACTAGGAATTTCTTTGGCTTGGCCAACAGGACTGGAGAATTGGATGTAATGCTTGCCATTCCCTTCCTGGCTGTGGAGGTACTGGAGCGGAGCCTACTGAATATTAAGTGTAAAAGGCTCGTTTCTTCTTGAATACACTGCTCCTACATCTACCACAGACAGCGACACTCCATTGAGATCCAGAGGTTGGGGCCGGAGCGGTGGCTCTATCCATTCCAGCCCACCTGGTTCATCTAGGAAAAACCCCTTAGTTGCAGAGCCCCGATTCAGTAAGCTTAGGAGGTCATGAAAGAAAAGGGGAGTTATTGGAGTCTAGCCTGAACAAGGACATGGGGAGAAAGGATACCCGGTGAGAGAGGCCTTATGGGCAGATTTATGCCAAACGTCTTTGGCGATGGGAGGGGGGCACCCACTCGCTGTAGTGCGCATGTGCATCGGAAACTTTTCCTGGGCTTCGGACCCTTGGCCAGGACCTAGAGCGGGGCATGCGCGGTCTATCTAGCTGGGCCCTCGCGTAGTACACAGGGAAGTGTAGTGTGCTCGAAAAGTAGGTCACGAGTCTCTAGCCTCGCCAGGAGGCCAAAGGACTACGTCTCCCAGAGTGCTGAGCGCGGTACCGCCTTGAGTGAGGCAAGCCTGGGGCCCCTGAGATCCCTGCAGGGCTCTGCCCTGGACTGTGATATGTGGCCCAGGTGGTCTGGAATGTCAGGGTCTAAGTCCCTAAGCCTGATGCACTCATCACTGCAAATATCCTGGAAGGGCTGCATTCTATATTGCCCATTGGGCCGCTGCCTCCAGGATAAGAGCTAAGGACTAATTCCTGGGAAGCAAGCTGAGCCTTGCTGGCACTGTCCACTGTGGCTGTACTTCTCTTGACCATGTTAAAATGCCCCCATCCTCCCACATTGACCTGAATAGTGGAGACTGATTGATTATAGGAAGTTGGGAATTTGAGATACCTGAATTTTTGTTTGTATTTTTTTGTTTGTTTGTTTGTTTTTTTCAAGACAGGGTTTCTCTGTGTAGCCCTGGCTGTCTTGGAACTCACTTTGTAAACCAGGCTGGCCTTGAACTCAGATATCCGCCTGCCTCTGCCTCCCAAGGATACCTGAATTTCTTATGGGGAGGTACTACATTGTGCTCTCTCTCGCGCTCGCTCTCTCTCTCTCTCTCTCTCTCTCTCTCTCAAGTGTTGCTTTGCATTTTCATTAATTTCTCAGGAATTAACGTCGATGAAATCTTTGTATAGCTTCCTGGCTCCCTCCTTGTCCAGGTCGCTTTCTAACGAACACACACATCAGCACAAGGAACCTTGAGTCTGGGTAGAACCAATGGCCAAAGTAAAAGGAAAGGAGGGAAAAAGTATTAGGATAGAGTCTTGTTTTCTGTGTATCGGCGTTTAGGAAGGGACCTCTGTAAACAGCACAGGCTGACCTTGACTCTGCCTCAGCCTCCTGTTTACTGTTAAACACATTCTGGCTTTGAGACAGCTTCTCACTCTGTAGTCCTGGCTAGCCTGTTACTTGCTGTGTAGACCAGGCTGGCCTTGAACTCAGAGATTCACCTGCCTCTGGATCCCAACTGCCACCACACTGGCCTATTCAACAGTTTTCTTCCTCTCTCTCTCTCTGTCTCTCTTTCTCCTTTTCTTTCTTTCTTTCTTTCTTTCTCTCTCTCTCTCTCTCTCTCTCTCTTTCTTTCTTTCTTCCTTTCTTTGGTTATCTTTCTAGTGTTTTGTTAAAAAAAAAAAGGTCTGCGTCTACTGCAGCTGCTTAACAGATCTGTTTGTTCCTTTTCTGAAGGGTAGTTATTTCTAAGCTTTCCAATCTTAACGTACTTCCATAAATATTTTATATATAAGGACTATAATTTGCCCATCACTTTCTAAAAAAACAAACTCGGCCAAATGGTTGCTCCTATCTTTAGCTGAAGACAGGACAGTGGCAGCACTTTAATCCTCTGCTCTGTAAGCTTCTCGGAGTCAAAATTAGAGTCTGAGCTGATGGAGCAGAGGATCCCATTCTACTCGCCTGGCCTTTTTGTAAGGCTCCACACTGTCCATCTGGCCTGACCTGTTCTCCAGTTAGAGAGGCGTTTTGAGTTCTTGTCTGTGTAGAACACCTCTGAGGTATAATACAAAGTGATGTGCAGACCCGGTTGCTTATGCTGCGAATGCTTGTTCTCTAGGCAGGGCTGATGACAGCAATTCCATTGTAGTTTGGGGTGAGCGGCTTATTTCAGTGACTTTGGCCTACATTTAGAATGTTCCCTTTCTGAGGTGGTACTGTTCAGGGGTACAGGGGTAATTGGAAGGCAATTATACAGCAAAACTTGAGAAAGTTTCTACATCTAGAAAGGTGTAGAAGCCCTTCCGGGTAGAATAACTAAGAGGCTCATTTTAAGAGACTCTACAAGTGCCTTTAAGACAGTATCACATTGACACTGAATCTGTTTTACTTTTCAAAAAATTCTTTGAAAATACCGCTTGTGAGCCGGGCGTGGTGGCGCACGCCTTTAATCCCAGCACTTGGGAGGCAGAGGCAGGCGGATTTCAGGCCAGCCTGGTCTACAGAGTGAGTTCCAGGACAGCCAGGGCTATACAGAGAAACCCTGTCTCGAAAAACCAAAAAAAAAAAAAAAAAAAAAATACCACTTGTAACTGCAGGCCCTTTCCAGAGACCTGATGCAAACTTTCTCCTTTAGTCTCCTCATGTTGGACATCTTTAGTGGACCACAAAGTGGACCACCATAGTCCTTTCAAACCTCCGTTTTTTTCTAACTTATTATTTTTAATTATGCATAGATATGTGTATCTTCATATGGGTATGTTTACATGACGGCAGGTACCTGAGGAGACCAGAAACATCAGATTCCCTGGAGGGAGAGTTCCAGGCTGTTGAGAGCTGCCTGGAATGAGTGCTGGCAGCTAAACTCGGGTCTTCTGGTAGAGCAGTGAATATTCTTAACTACTAGACCATTTCTCTAGAACCTTGAACCTTATTTTTTTTATTATTTATTTTATTTATATGAATATACTGGAGCTGTCTTCAGATATAACAGAAGAGGGCATCAGATCCCATTACAGATGGTTATGAGCCACCATGTGGTTGCTGGGAATTGAACTCAGGAAGTCTAGAAGAGCAGTCAGTGCTCTTATCCCCTGAGTCATCTCTCCAGCCCCCCCCCCTTTTTTTTTTTAAAGATTTATTTATTGTGTATACAGTGTTATGCCTGCAGGCCAGAAGAGGGCATCAGATCTCATTATAGATGGTTATGAGCCACCATGTGGTTGCTGGAAATTGAACTCAGAACCTCAGGAAGAGCAGCCAGTGCTTTTAACTGCTGAGCCATCTCTAGGCCCTGAACCTTCTTCTTCTTTTTTTTTTTTTTTTTTTTTTTTTTTTTTTTTTTTTTTTTTTTTTGTTTTGTTTTGTTTTTGAGACAGGGTTTCTCTGTATAGCCCTGGCTGTCCTGGAACTCACTTTGTAGACCAGGCTGGCTTCGAACTCAGAAATCCACCTGCCTCTGCCTCCCGAGTGCTGGGATTAAAGGCGTGCGCCCCCATGCCCGGCTGAACCTTCATTCTTAAACGATCACTGCAGAAGGCATGAGTTGCTTGAACATAGGAGTTCTTGGTTTAGTTTAGCTGGCCTTGAACTGGTTTTTCTGCTCCTACCTCCCAAGGGATAAGTTTATGGGCTCACATCACCATGCCCAGCTCAAGCCTAGAAGTTCAAAGCCAGCCCAAGCAACATAAAAGCCTTCTAGCCCCAACTTGGCACACTATTACACAGGAGAAAGCCTGTAGTACTCAGCTTTTCTCCTTCTTTCTTTTGGAGGCATTCTTTCTTTATTTATTTATTTAGTTATTTATTTTATTTATTATATGTAAATACACTGTAGCTGTCTTCAGACACTCCAGAAGAGGGCGCCAGATCTCGTTACAGATGGTTGTGAGCCACCATGTGGATGCTGGGATTTGAACTTATCCCTCCGGAAGAGCAGTCGGGTGCTCTTACCCGCTGAGCCATCTCACCAGCCCCCGGAGGCATTCTTTCTACATAGCCCTGGCTATCTTGGAACTCACTACATAGACCAGGCTGGCCTGTTCAAACTCAAAGATATGCCTGTCTGCCTCCCAAATGCTGGGATTAAAGGCGTGTGACACTCCTTATTCTATTTTACCATTCTTTTTAAACCCAAAATGATCCTAAAATCAATCTGTTTTGGTCATGGGTAGACACTTGAAGAAACTAGCAGACATGTGTGGAGGCCAGGCTAAAGGGGAAGTCAGGATTCCTTGAATTCTGAGCAGCAATTCCTTCCTGTTTCTCAGCCTTGGACTGAGGGTGATTCATTGAGGCGCTTACACTTACTGCTGTAGATTGACTCTATGTGCCTTCCCAGGTATACACCACACACACGCACACGCACACACACACACAGTCACACACACACACCAGAAGTCTCCTTCTGAAGATTCAGTTCTAAGCATGCCCATGAGAGCCTGGGAACTCACATGAACATGTGTGACAGTGAGTGTTCATAAAACTCAAGGTTCTCAAAACTAGCACTAGTGCCTGGAGACTCCATTTTGGAACTAGAAAGAACGTTAATCAAAATTCAGCCCTGAGTCTCACACAGGACAGAAGATGCCCTTGGTGGGACATTCGTCAACCCTGTCTCCGATGAGGGCACAGCATGGCTTTGCCTAACAGTCTAACTGGAGACGTGCTCTGGCTTTGCCTTCAATGGAGGGGAACTTTTCACTTCAGTTTCTTCCAGAGCTGGAGTCTAGAGGCTATCGTTTGGGAGGGGGAATGAGATTAAGATCATTGGCTCCACCCAGATCCTCACAGATCACCCTCCTGAAACATGAGGCTTGCCCAGATGTAGGGAATAAAGCTTTTTGACCTCAGTGGGATCTGGCTCTGAGAGAATCCCAAAATAACAATCTGAGTGTTTGCGCTGGGCCATCGCCTCTTCAGGGCTCTCCAAACACTTGATAAATCTGATCTGGTGCCGAGGACAGGTGGTCAGACAGCCCCTAGGAGACTGGGTGATGATGGTCCCCAGCTGGAAGCTGTAGGTGATGGAAAGTTCCTTTCCTTTGCCATCTCCTCATCACTTTCCACCTTGCCAAAAACTGCGGAAACTCCCTCAGGCCACACTGCTGTTCCTCTCATCTCCCTGCCAGCCACCAAGGCCCTGCGTCTTGCCCTTTCCCTGGGTGCCCCTGGTCCAGCAGCTCCCTGGTGGGCTGACAGATTGTGGTTATGACAGGTTTTTGTCTTTTTCTGAAGGATCATGGCCTTGTCTCCATTACTGGAGGCTGGATGGAGCTATAAGCTCTCGTCACATTACTGTGTTCCTAAATTGGTTCTGTAAACTCAGGCTGAGCCCTAAAGCATGTGGATATGGGGTGCAGGGTGACATGTGGATATGATTGGAGTCCAAGCCCCAGAGAAAAGCTGTAGTATCCCTTCATGATTAGTGACCTTGTATATCTTGATCAAGTTAAAGAGGGCAGCTAAAAAATTTGAAACTTATGTCTTCGCCTGTGACAGTTTCAGGGCACAACTTGAAGAGACAGCAAGAATCTTCTTGCATCCAGCTGGATTGGGGGCCTGGTTTTATTTCTTCATTATTTGATGTCATTCTTATACTGTCCTGACTTCTTTAAAAGGATAGAAAGCACAGCATATTCCTATTTTAAGTGCATTCTTGGTACCAAGTACAGGGGAAAGCATTATCCTTGAACCTCAGGCTATGGATGAGGAAAGTAGGGGTTATGATAAGTGACTTGTCCAAAGCCAGGAGTGATTGTGCAGGCCTGCAATCCCAGCACAATGGAAATGGGAAGTGAGATCACAGCAAGTTCAAGGCTAGCCTGGTCTACCACATAGTGAGTTATAGGCCAACCAGAGCTATATAGCATCAAAGAGTAAGAGAAGGAGCACACCAGTAGATCTGTGTGATCAAAGCTGTTGTCTGCTGTACTTTGTCGCCGCTCACCCCGCTGGCACAGCTCAGGCAGTGTGTGCTGGGCCTTTCTATACAAATAGTCACCGTGCTCCTCTCCTTCTCCAGGAGCCTCTGGATCCCAGGATCCCTCGCCTGTTCCTGCCGCTCTGCTCTTGGGCTGTGCACGTGTCCCGTGTGTGCGGGGTCTCTGCCTAGAAGAGGGCCATGCAGCTGGAGATCAAAGTGGCCCTCAACTTCATCATCTCCTACTTATACAACAAGCTGCCCCGCCGCAGGGCAGACCTGTTTGGAGAGGAGCTAGAGCGGCTTCTGAGAAAGAAATATGAGGGCCACTGGTACCCAGAGAAGCCGTTGAAGGGTTCTGGCTTCCGCTGTGTCCACATTGGGGAAGTGGTAGACCCTGTGGTGGAGCTGGCTGCCAAGCGGAGCGGCCTAGCCGTGGAGGATGTGCGTGCCAACGTGCCCGAAGAGTTGAGTGTCTGGATTGACCCTTTTGAGGTATCCTACCAGATTGGCGAGAAGGGAGTCGTGAAGGCCCTGTACCTGGGTGACAGTGAGGCGGGCGGTGCCCCAGAGCTGGACAAGGAGATCAAGAGCAGCTTTAACCCTGACGCCCAGGTGTTTGTGCCCATCGGCAGCCAGGACAGCTCTCTGTCCAGCTCTCCCTCGCCGTCCTTTGGCCAGTCACCCAGCCCCACCTTCATTCCCCGGTCCGCCCAGCCCATCACCTTCACTACTGCCTCTTTTGCTGCCACCAAATTTGGTTCCACCAAGATGAAGAAGGGTGGTGGGGCATCTAGCGGTGTGAGTGTGGGTGGCAGCGGGGCGGGTGGCCAGCAGGCGCCACCACAGCAGCCTCGCTTGGCCCGCTCACCCACAAAGAACCTGCTGAAGCACAAGAGCCTCTCTCTGTCTATGCATTCACTGAACTTCATCCCAGCCAATCCGGCCCCCCAGTCCCAGCTCTCCCCCAATGCCAAGGAGTTTGTGTACAACGGGGGTGGATCACCCAGCCTCTTCTTCGATGGGGTGGACGGCCCGAGCACCAGCACTGCGGCCCCCTTCGGAAGCAGTGGAGCCAGCTCTTGCAATAGCAGCAGCAGCAGCAGCTTTGATGTGTCCCAGGTGTTTGGAGGCGGTGCTAACAGTCTGTTCTTGGAGAAAACGCCCTTTGTGGAAGGCCTCAGCTACAACCTGAATACCATGCAGTATCCCAACCAGCCCTTCCAGCCTGTCGTGCTGGCCAACTGACCGTCTTCCCGTCTGCCAGGCCAGGAGCACGCACGACCACAGGAAAGCGAAGAGAAAGGCCAAACGCAAGAGGGAAAGAGAACTGTACAGAAAGATTCCAGTCTTTTCATTCTCCCAGCTAGGAAAAGGATTCGCCCAGGCACAGAGTAGGAGGGGCTCCCGAAGCACCAGGTGTTGGACTCAGTCAGCCCCTGACTATTCCTGCCTGCCTCTGATTTCATTTGGTTGGTTTGGATTTTGTAATTTTTTTTTTTTTCATTTAGTTTTCTATATGACATCTTTAATTAGTGGTTTTCTGTGCTAAGGGTGGTCCAGATGTGAGTGCTGCTCCTCGCCCCCTTCTCCACGCCCCTTTGGGATCGGTGTGTTCAGGCTCACCGGGAAGTGCAGCAGCTGGAGCAGGGAGAGGCTGACCCCGGGTCCAAGGTCCCCAACTTAGCTGTCTTCTCAGGCCCTGCCACCCAAATAAGTCTGGCCTCAACTCCCTCTCAGGCTGGGCCACAGGAAGCTGCTGACTGGCCACCTAAAGCTAATGTCTGTGACTTCAGGGAGGTTAGCCCTTCTTCTAATTGAAATTCTTCTCTGTCCTGTGGCCCCATCCCTCACCCGCTCTTGGCCTGGACCAGATAATATGCAGCCTCTTTCTCCAGCACAGCCTTTCCCTGAGCCTGAGGTCAGGGCAGAGTTTAGAGGGTGGGGTAAGTGTATGTTTTCATGTATGCATTCATGCCTGTGAGTGTGCGGCTTCCTTTCGTGTCCTCTGGGATCCCAAGCCACGTGGGTCTTCCCTCTGTAGATGGGTCCAGGGTTCTATCACGGGCTTATTTATGTCTGAGGTTGGGGGGTGGACCCAGGATGGGTTGATTGTTTGTAAGGAAGTAATCCCAAGGAAAGCACTGCAGAAGGAACCGGTTTTCCAGACTGCAGAGGGAGCTGCGCTTTTGTTTGTTTTTGACCCAAAACAAAACAAAAAAACAGAACAAAAACAAAATAAAATCAACTCTGACGGGCGGGAGGGATCCCAAGCCTGATGCCTGAGAGGGGTCCCTAGACTCAGCAGCTCCGCTGCGCGGCGGCCTGAGCCCAGCGGAGGAATGGGGAGAGAATTTGGAGTCCATGCCTGTGGTGGGCAGTCCTGAGCCTTGAGTCGAGGCTGTGCTTTTTGGTTGTAGGCATAAACACATTTGCACCTGTCTGCAACTTCTTGGTTCCTATCTCCTTCCATACTTTGCCCTCACCTAGCACTACTTGACCTTGAGGCTCTGAGATATCTCCTGGGCAGAGGAGAAGCTCCTACACCAGAAAGCACCAAAGCCCCTGGCACCCCATCCTACTCCACTCTCCCCAGGGACTCCCAGGTGGGAACTGCTGTGGCAGTGAGCTCAGCCCAGACAGACACTGCCAACCCTGTCTCCTGGCATTGGGCTCCAGCTCTACCTCCCCAAGCAAGGCGAGGCCCTGCCTTCTCAGCCCCACACCATCTGTCCCCAGACTTCTCCAGCTTACCCATCATCCTCCGCGCCCACACAGGTGACAGTCCCAGGTAAATAACTTCTATGGGACAAGTTGGGTGTTGCCTTACCCCCCTGCCCAGCCCCTCCTCCCACAGGAACACAGGTACCACCTGCACCCAAGACAGCTTCTTTTCTCACACATGGGGAAACTGGAGCCGAGCCCCTTGTGTCTTTTGAAATAGGGAGAAAAATGAGTGTTCAGGAACGTGACTCCTGGACTGGGCTCTTGGGCCCAGTTCAGTGTCTCATCGCAAATCTAGGCATCTTTGCTTCTATTTTTTTTTTTTTTTTTTTTTAAGGAAAAAAAAAAAAAAAACAAGAAAACTGCACTAATTTACCTGGTTTCATAGAAAAACTTTTTTTTTATTTTTTACATTTTTTGGTGTCCGTTTGTATTGAATAATTTGCTACATTTGTAAAATGTAAGAGGTATATATATATAATATATGTATATTTCTAATGTAAGAAACGTAATTTTTTTCTTTTCAAGATTTTTTCTTAAAAAGAGGAGAGAAACCAATATTTTTTCAGGAAAAACAAACTTTAAAAAATAGGAACATAAAACTTTCTCCACCCCTTTCCCCATCCTCTCTCTCCCTCTCACCCAGGAGCAAAACAGAAGGTGGATGATCTTGTTAAGAATGTCAGCTGTCAGTCAAGCTGTCTCTGTCTTGATGCTGTAGTCTCTAGAGCTCCCCCTAGAGATGGGAGCAGGCACTGAAGCAGCCATAGAGAGGAGCCCGGGAGCGGGGCGACGACCTTTTTTTCTCTAGCGAAGGAAGAATGCAATCAAGACATTTTGTATTCAGAACATTGTGCAATATTTTGGAATGAGACATTGGTGTGTTTAGAGATTTAGTTTCAAAACAAAAGATTGATCAAATCTGTACAGTTTATATTGTTCCAGATTTTTTTAAGTTTGTATTAAAAGCATGATATATAATAGCCTTCTGCCTACTTGTTTGTGTTTCTGGGGTCCCTTTGAGATGGCCCCTTCTGTGGACCTCGGGAGACTGTTCATCACCCTCACGGTGACTCACCTGGGTAGACACAGTTGGCCTCATAATCCTTTGGCGTGCCCCCTGCCATAGTCCTTTTCCACATTACAAGCTGTTGTCTTGAGTTAGGAGCAGGAGCTGCCATTGCTGCCACCACCCCTCCCCTTCCACCCCTGGTCCCCCAGGTTGAGCTGTGCTGCCAGGGCTGGGAGGGTTTCTAAGGAGCCACCTGTATCTTGAAGGGAGGATGTAAGGGTGACTCCTTCCCTGCTTGGATCTCTCCTCTGTGTGCTTCGTCTTTAGTTCCAGCCCTTTAAAACCAGATTCTATTCATCAGTTTAATGTTTGGGTTCTCAGCCAGTGCCACCCCAGAGGTGAGATGGCTTTCAGAAGTAAGCCAGGGGCTCAAACGCAGCCACCTGCCATTACTTGATTTCCTTGAAGTCTCCGCCATCTCCTTGTCCCAGGGCCCAAAGGACATGTTTTTTTCTTCCCTAACCTGGTGCACATTGCTGCTGTCTGAGCACCGGAACTGGATTGGGCAGGGTGCTTGAGAAGGGTTATGATTGAATTATTTCATCCTTAGGGCAGCCCATGAGAAACACATTATATCCATTTTAAAGCTTAGATGTGGCTTCCAAGTTAGGTTTCTCTAAATTTACAAAATTAGTGGCCAGCTGAGGCGGTGAGTCCTTTCTGACTTTCTTATTCGGTCCATCAGTACTGCGTAGTGGCAGGCTCTTGTGAAGCGCCTGCCTTCACAGGTGTGGCACCTCAGATAATTGATGGAACTGAGTACCAGGGAAGAAAACCCGGGGCAAGGTGGGTGAGCCCTCACCACCTGAACCTGAACTATAGCTAGAAACTCAAACCAACCCGGCGGTGGTGGCGCACACCTGTAGCCCAGCACTTGGGAGGCAAAGGCAGGCAGATCTCTGAGTTCGAGGCCAGCCTGGTCTACAGAGCAAGTTCCAGACAGCTGGGGCTACACAGGGAAACCCTGACTCAGGAAAAAAAAAAAATCTCCAACTGAACATCCAATAAGACAAGATCCTAGCCACACTGATGTCAACCCGCTTTCCTTCCATGGAGCCGATGGAGCAATGGGAGGTCTTGGTCTACACAGGGCCAACTGCAGAGGGCCTGACGGGAGGGAGGTCAGCCTGCCCCACGTCCAGGTTGCCTGTCGGCAGAGCAGGGCTGTTTATGTAAACACAGGTCCTGACTCAGCAGGTACCACGATCACCTGCTCCACTCACTCCATGTCCCCATACTTGGACACGAAGGGTCGGGGTGATGCCCAGCCCAGGTGCTGAAGCTTCTGGAACAGGGAGCCTGTCCAGTTCAAGGGAGGGACCCTACAGATTGGAACAGTGTGCCCCAGCTGGTTCCCCCACAGCACCCTCATGCATTCAGACCTCCACTTAGTCCCAAACAGCTCAGTGGCTCTGAAGAGGTGTGAGGGAGGAGACCTAGAGGATCAAGGGGCTGCTTGGGCTAGAAAGAATACGTGGTGGGGGCCAGAGAGGTGACTCAATCAATGGGTAGGTCACTTGCCACTAAGCATACTGAGGAGGAGGAGGAGGAAGAAGAAGAGGAAGAAGAAGCAGAAGCAACAGCACTCGGGAGGCTGAGGCCGGTGGATTTCTGAGTTCGAGGCCAGCCTGGTCTACAGGGTGAGTACCAGGACAGTCAGGGCTACACAGAGAAACCCTGTCTCAAAATAAAAATAATAAATGTTCTGGTAGGCTTAGAAAGGGTTCTTTCTCCCCAAAGGCTTTCCGCACTTGTGCATGAGATTCTGTCCTGGGACTACATACAGGTAACAGATCAATTTCAAGACATGTAAGCACAAGGCTTTTGGGAGAATACAGCCCCCAGGTTTCCTGGAAGTAGCAAAAGACTACATGTTCACTACTGAAGAGAAACACAGGCCCTCTCTCCCTCTCTCCAGGGGCGCCTGTCAGGAAGACCCCCCGTCAGCACAGGCTCCAGTCCCACCCTGACTCTCTACAGCATTGAGGCCCTGAGCACACAGCTCCCCTGCTTCCACGCCTCATCTTTCCTCTCTAAGGCGGGGCTAAGAATGTCATCTCCTTATGAAAAGGCAATAATGGGTGGACGGTGCTCAGCACACTGGCCGGTCTGGATTAAACCAGGCAAGTATCATTTTCATCACCGCTTTATTGTCCATCCTACATGCTCTGGCCAGCCCAGCCCAGTTCTACCTCTCCTGCATCAGCAAACAGGCTGAAACCCAAGCTGGGGTGGGAAAAGGAAGCCTTGAGCTGCACCTGCCCTGCCCTTTGCCTAGCTAGCCCAGGCTGCTTGTCTCAGCAAGAGGATGTGGAGTCTGCCCTTCTCCTGGGGCCCAGCCCCTTGCCTCAGGATAGGAGGAGCCTTTGACGTGTGTCCCTGCAACCTCCCGGGAGTTCCTCCCTGAAGAGGCAGATAGAGAAATAGGGGTGAATCACTGAACCCTGTTCCCTTGTCATTGCCTGCCTGAGTCAGTGTCCTTAGGCCATGGGGATGACACTCTGTGGCCTTCTCCCTGTGAACCAACACACACACCCCTCCTCCCTGCCCTGGGCCTGATCAGTCTGGCCAGGTGTTGCCTGGATGCAGCCACAAAAGTCTCCAAGCCCCTGGGCAACATGACTCTGAATTTAGGGAACTTCAGTGCCAGCACAAAAAAAAAAAAAAAAAAAAAAGTAGGTTCTAGATCCTCAAAGCTGCCAATTCACGGTGTGACCTTGAAACTCTCTTGCTATCCATCTCATTTGAACAATAAGCAATGGTAGGGCCAGGTCCCTCTCCAGCTAGGCCATCTGAGCTGTTTCTGGCCAGTGCTTCTCCCTGCTCTAGTGAGTCCCCTGTGCTGTGACATCATCCCTGCCTAGAAAGGGTGAAATGATGGGCTAGTTCCTAGGCAGGACCACAGTACAGCTGAGATACCCTCCACACACAAGACCTACCCAAACTACTCCTGGGCTGCAGCAGAACTAGGGAAGGCTGACCAGGAAAAGGAGCCTGGCCTGCCTGCAGCCTGGACCTCTGGGCTCTTCTAGCGCTACCCTGACCTAACCCACTCTACTTCACACTCGAGCATTCACCTTGGAGTCAGGAATGCTTCGGTGGTACAGCGCTTGCCTAACGAAGCATGCCATACCACCATGAAAAACAAAAATAAGGCCCAGTGGTGATAGCGCGTGCCTTTGATCCCAGCAATGGGGGTAGGGGGGGATGGGAGGGGGTGAATCTCTGTGAGTTCAAGGCCAGCCTGGTCTACAGAGTGAGTTCCAGGACAGCCAGGGCTATACAGAGAAACCCTGTCTCAAAACAAAACAAAATGAGCAGGCAGTGGTGGCACATGCTTTTAATCCCAGCACTTGGGAGGCAGAGGCAGGCGGATTTCTGAGTTCGAGGCCAGCCTGGTCTACAAAGTTCAAGGGCAGCCAGGGCTACACAGAGAAACCCTGTCTCGAAAACAAACAAACAAAACAAAACAAAACAAAACAAGCTGCCCTCCATACGTTCTGACACTTTTTTAGACAGGAGAAAAATGCCAGATACATAGAAGACACGATTCTTGTCTCTTGAAATGAGGTTCTCTGGACTACAAACAAACAAACAAACAAAAACCCATGGGGCTGGAAATGAAGCTCACCTGGTAGAGTCCTTGCCTAGCATTCATGAAGGCCTGGGTTTCCTCTCTAGCATTATAAACTGGGGAGCTGGCATAGGCCTCTAATCCCAGTGCTTGGGAGGTGGAGTTCAAGGTCATCCTTGACTATACAGGGAGTTTGAAGCCAACCTAGCTTACATGAGACAGAGAACAGGAAGGTGTTGGGCAGGCTATGGAAAACCAGAATGTTCACCAGGCAGTAACTTGTGCTACCAAAACTGTGTAAAAACTGTTTTCTTTTCAAGTTACATGGTAAGACTGGCCGCTACAGATAATTACAGAAGAGGCTGGATGGCCCAGTGGTTAAGAGCACTAGCTGCTGTCCTGGAGGAACTAGGTTCAATTCCTAGCGGCACAGTTCCAGGAGATTGGACACTAGTCAATCACATGGTATACATGTTTAAATGCAGGCAAAACATTCATACACATTAAAAAAATAATAATAATTACAGTGGCTGAAGATGATGGCTCAGCAATTAAGATGGCTCAGTTGCCAGTATCTATGTTAGCTCAGGTCACAACTGCCTGTAACTCTAGCTCCAGAGGAATCTAATGCCTCTGGCCTCTAAGAGCACCTGTATTCATCTGTACACACAGGCCCTATACACACACACACAAACACACACACACACACACACACACACACACACACACACACACACATAATTAAAGTCCAAACAAGCTGAGAATGGAGCATACCTTTAATCTCAGCAATGGGGAGACAAAGGTCTGCCATTGAGATTAAAGGTAGGAGGATCTCTGTTAGTTTGAGGCCAGCCTGGTTTACATAGCAAGTTCCAAGACAGCTCTTAGTTACCAAAAAAAGAAAAGAAAAGAAAAGCATAATAAGAATAATATAATAATATTAAAAATATAATAATAAACTAAAAATAAATATTTTGGGGTTTTTTTTTTGTTCTATTTGTTTTGTTTTGACATTAAAAAGCAAAACAAAAGGTAGTGCTGGCTGTCCTGAAACTCACTCTGTAGACCAGGCTGGCATCAAATTCGGAGAGCTGCCTGCCTCTGCCTCCCAAGTTCTTGGTTTAAAGGTGTGCGCCACTACCACCCAGAGAATTTTTTTTTTTTTTTTGGTTTTTTTGAGACAGGGTTTCTCTGTATAGCCCTGGCTGTCCTGGAACTCACTTTGTAGACCAGGCTGGCCTCGAACTCAGAAATCCACCTGCCTCTGCCTCCCAAGTGCTGGGATTAAAGGCGTGCGCCACACCATGCCCGGCTGAGAATATTTTTTTAAAATATCTTTTTATTTATTGTATGTATATGTATACACTGTA
>LR754259.1:7402-74532 GCA_902729485.2 Mus minutoides | reverse complement strand
CTCCATTCACAAGCCAGCTCTTCACCTCATATAATGACATCATGCCACCAGCCTTGACCCTATGGTTCCTCTGACCCCCTTTCATCCAACGTCATGACCCACCATTGATTGTCCTTCCTGGTGGCATCCATCAGCTCACTTCCAGGGGTGTCAGCGTCCCTATCTATAAAATGGGAAAGTAATTGCAGTTTGCAACTTGAGAGCTGTGAGTCGGGCTAATTACACAGTTGCTCTCCACAGAACAGCACTGTTGTATACAGGGGAGGGGAGGGTCCCCAGGCTGGTACACTTTACTTACCAAGCATGCCTTATAGTATGTGCACGGGTGGTCCATCCTGTGTCTTCTTGGGAAGGTGATGTGTGTACATGCAGCAATAAAAATGCTAGTGTGTACGCATGTCTTCCTACATGACCACATATGAGCAGCACACGTGTATTCTGTTGCTTTTTGTTTTTGTCTATTTGTGTTTTGTTTTGTTGCTATTACAATGTACCTGATACTAATAATTTAAAGAGGGAAGATTGATTTTGGCTCTTGGTTTCAGAGGGTTCAGCCCATGGTTAGATGACTTCACTGCCTTACACAAGGCAGTCACGAGGTGACTGGAATGTGTTACAAAAGGTTTTTTTCCTTCACTGGAACCAGAAAGCACAGAAAGCAACAGGAAGGAGCCAGGGGTGAAATACCTTTCTAGCACATATCCCAAGTGCACTTCTACCTTCTTCCCCGACGAGCTCCCCATCTCTTAATAATACCATGATATCCTGACTCTGTCAAGTCTGCTCATTAGTTCCAAGCTCAGGTCCCGATCATCTCAACAGTCCTTCCCAGACAACACTCCATTTCAAAGCATAACAGTGTATGTGGTTATGGTATGTACATACATGTGCACACATGGCTTCAGAGTGGGGCTGCACTCACATGTGAATCTGTGTGCATGCATGGTGCGGGAGGAGCTGAGAGGTCTACATCTTCATCTGAAGGCTTCTAGCAAAATACTACTTCCAGGCAGCTAGGACAAGGGTCTTAAATCCACACCTACAGTGACACACCTACTCCAAAAGGCCACACCTTCTAATAGTGTCACTGCCTAGGCCAAGCCTAGTCACACCATGATAGTTGAGGAGCCTTTAGAGATCTGAGAGGCTGGCCTTTGAAGGTTTCTGCCTGTAGTGTTTGCTGCAGTGAGCAAGCCTGACTCCCATTACCATAGACAGAGCCCCTCCAACCTCCTGCCTCTCTATGATAGACTGAAATGAGCCAAAAATTATTTCTGATGGGTTTTTTTTAATCACAGCAATTATAACTAATACATTCACTTCCATGGGGGAGTCTGTGGGAGCATGCACACACGCCACCACCCTCACAATGCTAAAGGGAGTCTCTCACAGGTGCAAGGAGGACACCCCATGACCCACCAGCTATGTTTTAGCACCGAGGAAGGGGCAAGCTTTCATATTCTGTCATGCTAACAGAGGGGGTAGGGCTCAGTTTCTCCTCTTCACCAGCACTCGTTATTGTTATTTTCTTGCAGCTGCCTTCATGGGCATGAACATTTTTTCTTGAATTTATCAGTTATGTGTGCCCTTTATAAAAAAATCTATTAAGTTCTTCTANTTTTTTTTAAGTATAAAATAGAGTTTATTTAGGGCTTGGGGAGGGGAGTTAAGAGAGTAGTAGAGGCAGAGAAAGGCAGAGAGAAGGAGAGAGTAGAGAAGTGGAGGCCGGCCATGACAACATGAGAGAGGGGGGGAAGAGAATGGGGAGAGAGGAGGAGCAAGGGGGCAAGAGGCAAGAGAGAGAGTCAAGAGAGAGGCGAGAGTGTAAGCAAGCAAGCACTCCAACTTCATTCTTTACTGTATTGAAATGCAGTTGTTCAAACAGCATTTGTTACAAAGAGCATTGTTCCCCTCTTGAATGGCCTTAGCTCACTCAATGAAAATCACCTGGCTCTGTATGTTCGCATTGATGAACATATAGGCTGTCTGCTCCATTCCACTGGTCTCTGAGTATTATCGTAGCAGTGCCATACAGTTTTCCTGTCTATAGCTTTGTCCTGTGTTCGTTTGTTTGTTTGTTTTAACTCAAAATTGCTTTGGTATCTGAGGCCGTTTATGTATGTTATCATATGTATGTTAGGATCCACACTGGTAATGTCCATTTTTTTTAGACTTATTATGTTTTGTGTATGAGTATTTTGCCTACATGTGTGTATGTTGTACCTGTGTGTTCCTGGGTGCTCACAGAAATCAAAAGAGAACATTGTATCTGCTGGAACTAGAGTTATAGATAGTGGTGAGCTGCCATGTGGTGCTGGAGACTGAAACCAGGTCCTCTGGAAGAGCAGCTAGTGCTCTTGATTCCTAAACCATCTCTCCAGCTCCCCACTTGGATAAAAGCTTGGGGATCTTAGGGACTGTGTGGGAAGAGAAGGGGGAGGAAGAAGAGGAAGAGAGAAGGAAGGGGAAGAGGAGGAGGAGGAGGAGAGATACCATCAAGCTAGCAGCATTGTCTCCTGATCCACGAGCATAGGCTATCTTCATGGCCCTACTGTGTCAGTGACGCTTGGCAGCTCCCATCTCTAAGTCTTGTACATTGTTTTCTAAATTGTTCCAGAGCATTTCTTCCAACGTCATATACCATGAAATTCTTCTCTTTCTTCTCTTTTTAAAAATGAATTAATTTTATGCCCCTGAGTGCTTTTGGGCACGACATTCATGCCTAGTGCCAAGGAAATCAGAAGAAGGTGTCGGGGGGCCCCTGGAACTGGAGTTACAGATAGTTGTGAACTGCCATGTGGGTGCTGGGAACTGAACTTGGGTCCTTTCCAGGAGCAACTAGTCTCTCTCCTGGGATAACCATCTCTTAGCTCCATCTTGCTTTTCTTACCCTGTAGACTGGGCTGGCTTCTAACTCAGAGCTCACCTGCCTCTGTCACCCAAGCGCTGGGATTAAGGAGTGCATGAGGCTCCCAGCTCATCATTGTTTTATTTCTGTTTTGTATTGTGTTTGGATTGCTTGTTGCTAGCAGGCAGAGATCTGTTGATCTGTGCAGTACAATTGAGGAGCTGCTTCCGTGACCTGCTGAAGCTGTTCATAGGCTCCGACAGGTTGTTTGTTGTCTACTGTTGGTTCCTTGGGCTGCTCTACACATAAGATGGTCTCACCTTTTTCTCCCATGCTGGATGCTCTTTATTCCTTTTCTTGATGTCCAGGGTGAGAGCATCCATATTTTCCTAACCTTGGAGTGACTGCTTTCTGCCTTTTCCCATAGACAGTGGTAGCTATTAGCTATTGGTCCATCCAAGTTTTTAATTTTGTAGATTCAGAAGTAAGAACCCTTTATTCATGTATAAGTAGATAAAGGATTTTTTTAAAAAATATTTTATTTATTTTTATTTTGTGTGTATGGGTGTTTTGCCTGCATATACATCTATGTGCTACATTCATGCAGTGCTCACAGTGTCCAGAAGAACACGTTGAGTCCCTGGAGCTAGTGTTAAAGATGGTTGTGAGCCACCATGTGGGTGCTGGGAATAGAACTTGGGGCCTCTGGAAGAGTAACCAGTGCTCTTAATGGCTGAGCCAGCTCTTTAGCCCTTAAAGTTAGCAGGGTTTTTTTAAATTTTTATTTGTTTTACATACACACTCATGCACACACAAACGTGCACGCATACACACATAATTGTGTGTACAAACATGTATGCAAGTGTCTTTGGAGACCAGAAAGGATCATTGTATCCTCTGGAACTGGAGTTACGGATGGTCATAAAGAGCCATTTGGGTGTTGGATCCTCAACAAGAGTAATTAATACACACTCTAAACTATCTTTCTAGCCTTGAGAGTTTGTTTTCAATAGCCCATTCTTCTGATCTTTTGGAATTATGCCAAAATTTTTATGACAATCTATTATCAAAAGGTTTATATATGGGACATAGTGGTATTAATCTTAAATTCTAGTATTTGGAAGGCAGAAATAGGTGGATCTTTGTGAGTTTGAGGCCAGTCTGGTCTACATAACCATGTCTCCAAAATACAAAAAGTTCTCCAAATTCATGAGCACACAACTCTACTTCAATTTATTTATTTGTTTGCTTGCTTAGAGATAGCATCTTACTATGTTGTCCGGGCTCTTATTGAATGCCCCAGTTCAATCAATCCTATTGCCTCAACCCTCTGAGTAACTGAGGCTACAGACATGGGCCACCCATTCATCTTCCTTTTTTAAGTTCCATGGGAAGCATAACTGGAGGTGAGCAGAATTTCACAAGCTGCTGTAACTAGCGGCAGCACACCTTTCTTGACTTCTAGGACAAATTCTTTGTGGCACATCCTAGAAAGATGGAGAAATCGTCCAGAAATGGGACATGAGAGGCTCTCCAGTGGATATGTATATGATAGCAAGCACTCCATCCCACACTGCAGATGCACACAGCCTATGTGCATTCGGTCAGCACTCTGCTGGGCAGCTGGGGTGTGCTCCAGCCTATGCATTTTGCTCTGTGAATGTGTCAGATGACTGAAAGATAAGGTGCTGGTGCCTGGGAGTATCTTGGAGGGTTTCCCTAGGGGGAGCTGCACTTGGGCTAGATCATGGGGGACTTTCTCCTTTCCTCTCTTTCTTTAAGTATGCATAGACAGTAATTCCCAAGAGCTGTTTGAGAATTTTAAGACTTACCTAAAGGCCAGTATTGTGTGTGGTGCATCTGATTTATAAGTCAGGAAACTGAGGCAAAATGAGAGCTCATGAGCCTGACTTCAAACTCTCTGGGCAGACAGTAGTATGGTCCTGGGGAGCCCAGGGGTGAGAGGAAAAGAAGGGTCAGGGGAAGGCAGTGGGGCTCAGCAGTCTGACTGAACTGGAGCCTGAGGCACAGTGGAGGAGAAGAGAGAACTGCTGTGCCTGAGGTTGGAGCCTCATCACATATTTTTGGGTGAGGTTAGGGGAGCCACAGACTGTTGAAGGTCTCCCACAGGATGCTCTTGGGCAAACACAGGCTGTCTAGGGACAAACAGCTGCCACAGGTCCTGCCCTAGAGAGCAGATAGTCACATCAGCCTTGGGGCTGAGGGCCGCGCCTGCCCACATTCCTCTGCCTACACCCTTGCCTCCTAGAAGCCACCTGCAGGACAGAGAGACCCTAGGCTGTCTGGCCTCAGCATCCCATCCCGTTTTCCCATGGAAGCACTGGAGGATTTCCTGCCAGACGCTGCCTGCACCCCTGCAAAGTCCTCCCCTGCAAACATGACTTAGGCCTCTCAGTTTGCTGCTCTCTTCTTCACTGTCCCCTCCGGTCCCTGAAAGCCCCGTCCTCCTTCTCCTGCTCATGCCCCCCTCCTCGTTCCTTGTTCTCCTTCTCTGGTGGCCAGGGGAGAAAGGAGCCCTCCGTGTGCCCCCAGAAAGGCTGGCTCCAGAAGCCCTTGTGCCCCCCACCCCCTGCTGCCTGCTGGCCTCGAAGTAATCAATCTGATTGGATTAGGGTCAGGGCAACCCTAATCATGTCAAAGGTTACCCTAGGCTTTGTGGCAAGGACCACAGGGGTGCCTGGCCACCCCTGCCGAGGTGGCCTCTGTTGAACAGAGTTTAACATCTACCAGCCAGCTGGGAGGAAGGGAGCCAGCCTCTTGTGTGCATGTGTGCATGTATGTGAGCTTGTGCAGCCATGTGTTATAGAAAAGCGTGTGTGCATGTGCTTTATATATACATGTGTGCATGAATGTCTTATGTGGGCCTGTGCACTTGTGGATATGAATGTGTTTGTGCCCATGTTAGTGAATATGTCTGTCCACATGTGTGTCGTGCATGGGCATATTTCACTGTGCATTTGTGTGGGTGTGCCTTACGTGGGTATATGTGTGAATATATGACTGCATGTGCTGTGTATGAATATGTGCAGATGTGTGCACGTGTCAGTGCACATATACATTTGTGCACCTGTGAATGTACTCACAGGTATTGATTATATATGTACAGGTGTGTGAATGGTAGCTACACACAAATGCACGTACATGTGTGCTCAGGTGCCTGACTGCCTCTGTGTGGGTGTGACCATGTACACGGTACAGGCGTGTGTGCATAGGTATATGCATTGAGCATGCATACGTGAATGAGTGCCTGTGTGTAGTATGCAAGGCAAGTATTTGCTCATATCTAATCCCAGAACCATCTGCCCTGTGTCAGCCTAGTCTGAAACTCAGGATGCTAACCTGAGCGGGAGGAAGCCCCAGCCCCTGGATTGCTGAACTAGGTCCTAGAGGGCTCTGCTTTTGCATCCAAAGGTAGCAGGGAGAGACCTACCTACCTACTCGGGATCAGAAAGCATTTGAAGAATTTTGAGTCCAGGATGATTGTGAACAGTTTATGTCCCTTGGGGCAAGCCGCAGACACTTGGAGGCAGATACTAGGTGACTCCCCTGTATTGACCTCTGGCAAGATAAAATGGGTGGGGTGGTTGCAGGGCCAGCCTGGGCCAGAGGCAGGGGTCACAGGACGAAGGTCAATAAAACAGTTGGTCAGGCTGGAAGGAGACAAGTGGGAGGACTCGGGCGCCCAGAGTCCAGGAAGCAGGTTCTTAAACACCATGTATCCTTGTGAGGTGACAGCTTTCTTTTGGCTGTGTGTGACATTTGCATGTAAGACATAAAGGCTCACAGCCGTGGAAACTGGGATCTCTATCTGCCCGTGTACTGGGGTGGCTATGCCTGGAGTCCTCAGAAGCTCCTAGCTGGCTTCCCTATGAAGGAAGAGCATCTTCTACCCAGCCTTGCAACACTCCACCCCACTTGGGGGCGGTCTCCCCAAGTCCCTAAGGGCTCCTGGGAGCTCACTGCTTGTATAGGCAACCCTTATTCATTGTGAAGACTTCATTTGGACCTTGCTGGCCTGGGCAGTGTCTCCAGCCAGAGCCTCTTACCTCGTGTTGGGTGTGATCCCTTCCTCCCACCTATGACATACCTCCAGGCCAGCCATACTCTCAGTGTATAGCGGCTGAGGTCCCCAAGACCTCTGCCACAACTATTGGGAGAGGTGGTCGCTTCTGAACATCAGACTCTCAGTATCTGCTGAATAGTTAGACCCCTGCCCTTGGTCAACCTACCGAGGAGCTAACTTTCTTCACAACTCACCCCAAGCTCTACTTGGCTTCTGGGCAGGGAACAACAGCTTGGCCTCTTCCCCTCCCCCAGGCAAAAACCCCTTCCTGAGGACTGGCTCCTCAGGGGGTGGTCCTCCAACTCTCTGTGTGCTCAGCCTATGGAAGGACCAACTCCAATGGGGCCAGCCTGCGAGACAGCCGGAGCCTAGGGTTCCGGAGGGACAGAAAGGGCAGCTTTTTAGGGAAGCAGAGTCCCCAAATCCAGGTTGCGACCCCTGACCCCCCCATCCGAAAGTGTTACTATTTACGATGCGTTGGGGGTGGGGGGGCTCCCCTGGCTCCGGGGGCCTCTCCGGTATATCATTAACTCTCCGCTGTGGGAGGGGGGACCCCGGCCGATATCCCACTGCGCTCGGCTCGGAGCACAATGTCCCTGCGAGGACGACAAGATTAAGCACAAGGGAAAAGTGAAAATGCTGTTGGCGATTCACACGCCCTTCGGGGTGTTGAATTAAAGCGTCTGAAAGAGGATTTCCCCTCGCGCCCGACGGCGCGGCGGGCAGCGCATACTTCCAGGTTGCTATGACTGGCCGGCGATCGCCTAATCACCGGCCAGGGGGAAATTCATATAAAATATCGCTGGCCATTGTGGGGCTAACGCGGCGTGACAGTGTCGCACAAAGCCGGATTCATCAGCCCCAGCAGGTCAGCCAGGCGCCCGGCCGCGCGGGCCCGGGCGGTGTCAGGGGCCGCGGCCACGGTGGGGCACCGGCGCATTCCGCTCTCAGGTGGCTCCGGGGCCTTTTGTGCCTCCGTGTGATTACCAAATGCCACCGCGACACCCCCTCCGGGCCGCCCGGCTCCTCGAGGCCAGGAAAAGGGCCTGGGGAAGGAGGGACGGTGGGCAGCCTCGGAGGGGAGGCGCCAGGGCGGGGCCTGGGCTGCAAGCTACCAGCTGGGGCTGCTCGGTTCTCCCGTCTGCCCTCTGCCTGCTGTGCTGAACACGGGTGGGGGAAGGGGTGCCCACCCACTGAATGTGTTCTGGAAGCACTTTCAGACATCAGGATGGGAATGGGATAGATGGTTTGTCTTTCCTCAGCTTGACAGGAGTAACACTCCCAAGGGAGGTGATGCCCCATGACCTGTAGGCTCTGGCCAGTCTGAGCAATGGCTATGCCATAGTTGGGCCTTCTTTCCACCAGTGGTCAGAGAGCCATCTTTCAGTTGGAGTCTGGAAATTGATAGGACAGAGACCATCTGGATGTTGTTGCCTGACAAACTCAGCCCAGTCTGCCAACCTTCTGTGATCTCCAGGAGGGTGTGGTGGATGTAATGTGCAGTCATAGGTAAGGGTGAAACCTCTGTCTGCTGGGATTCCCTGGTTCTAGTCCTGTGCAGGGAAGCCTCAGCAGAGATAGAGGGCCCTAAACAAATGCATACATAGCATACGATCCTAAAGGTACATGCGCCAAACTTTCATGCACCCAATTTAATAAAAAAAATGTACTACTGGATTTAAAGGCACAGATTAAGATCAACTCATTAATAGTAGGCGATTTCAATAAACTCACACACGCATGCACACACGGACACGCACACAGCTCCTACCTGGTTCTGCAGAATAGACACCTTCCATATGACTCATTTCACTTTTAGTTCTGAGCCTAGCTCATTATGGACTCTCATATTCTGGATAGATGATGGACAGATGGACGGATGGGTGGGTGGATGGATGATAAATGGGTAGTAGGTGGATAATGAGTATATGATAGATGGATAGCAGACAGATAATTGAGTGGGTTGTATTTTGGTAGAGGATGGGCATATGATAATTAATGAACTAGATGAAGGGAGAGGAAGGAAGCCCAGATACTGATACTTTACTTAAACCCAGTAAGCACAGCAAAGCTGGTTTCTGAGATTGTTTCTGTGGGGAGACTTTGCTCCCCACCTCCCGGGATCTGGGTGAAGAGACCATGGCCCCAATTCATAATCCTTCCACCTCAGCCTTCCTGGTGCTGGAATTACAGGCCTGAGCCATGACACCTTTTTGGAATTTGCTTTCTTTTATAGAACAACTTCTTCAGGTAGTTTCTTTTCTTCATCTTTACCTGTACCTAATAAATAGGCTGTCTTGGGTCTGAAGAGAGTATCTCCAGCCCTCCAAAAGCTCATCTTAGCTCTGCCCCCAGATGACTTCCCCAGATTGTTAACACTAGTCTTTAAGAGTACTGTGCTCAGGTGCCCACAGGTACCCACCCCCTCCTCATTTGATGATCAATAGCCATTTGAAAGGTCTGATGTGATGCACTTGTTTTCTGGAGGGAGGTGCGCTCTTGGAAGCCCTCGCCTTTATGCTGGCCATTTCTGCCGAGTCAACAGAAGCTGAAAGGTGCTGTGTGCACCAGGAACTTTGCTGTGGTGTACCCCATTCCCATTCACTCTCTGCAAAAGAGATAGTTCTGGGAGAGTGGTTCATTCACTATGGTTGTTCTAAAACCCTATGGGACTCTGATGGAAGCAAAGGGTTTCCTCTGTGAGAAAATGTGTTTGTTCCCAAGATCCACATTTTGCCTCTGACTCCTGGGTAGACCCAATCTCGTTGGATTAAAATCTCTGCCATCCTAGGATGTCACCTGAACATTCTGGAGCCTTTTCTTTCTAGGTCTCCTGCAGACATGTTCTCAGTTATTATTAAATATCTTAAGTATAGAGAAGCATTGCCAGAATGGTGTAGAATCTCAGGTCCCCATTCCCCTTGCCCCACACACAGCCTTGCACACTGCTGTGGGACATGGTCATACTATATCCATCAAAATTATGATTGATCAGCCGGGCGTGGTGGCGTACGCCTTTAATCCCAGCACTCGGGAGGCAGAGGCAGGCGGATTTCTGAGTTCGAGGCCAGCCTGGTCTACAAAGTGAGTTCCAGGACAGCCAGGGCTACACAGAGAAACCCTGTCTCAAAAAACAAACAAAAAAAATTATGATTGATCATGAAAACCAACCTGACTTGGATAACCCAGGTCTTTGGGCCTCCATGTCCCTTGAGCTCCACCACCCTTCCCTTTTGCACTGCCCAAATCATCACCATTTGTAGGAAGGACCTTAATCTGGCTTTAGCAGCTGCCTCCCAATTGTTAAGTAGAGACTATACATTTTTAGCAAGAAAACCTTGAAGACGATACAACCTTTCTTAGGAGGTAGATGGTATCTATTCACTGCTAGGAATGTGAACTCCACTCTTTGCATAGTGTGTGATGGTGATATCTTGGGAGGTGGGAGTGGGGTGGAGAACTGCTTAAGACTTTTGGCTGCAGCTTGCCTTCAGCCTTCTTGACCCAGTATGTTCCATTTCACGTTCAGCTGGCCTGTGGGTTTGCAGCCTACAGCTCCTCCCCTGGCTTTTCCAATGGAGTTTCTGGACTACTTGGACTTTCTGGCTTCTGGTCTTTATTTCTTCCCCAGCCTGTTGAAAGCCGGATCTAGAGCTTGCCCTGCCTTGACTTGATTGGGAGCCCCACCTCCTCATTTGACAGTAGAGAAAACTGAGGTTTTACAAAAAAAAAGGGAGGACTTCCCAGCCTGCTGGTGACAGAGCTGAGCAAGAATGAACTCTTGTCCACTTCAAGTTCTGTGTTGATCTCTCCTTCTCCCAAGGACCCTTCCCCTCAAGTGTGTCTACCAGCTCCAGGCTCTTTGCCTGTGTCTTGATAAGCAGGGAGCCTGAAGGCCTTGTTCTGGGCAGGGCAAGGGCAAGGCCTAGAGTGCTGGCCCCCTTATCTTTTGGAGCCAAGAAGGGTGGGGGAGGAGTGTTTGGGTGACACTTGAGCTGGATAAGGTAACCAAGGCTGCCTTGAGACTTGGAATGTGAGAGGGTGTAGGCAGAGAAGTTGACTTGACTTCTGAGTCACACCCAGGAGGTAGCTCAAGGCCTTTGGTCCCAGACTCAGGTTCTATGCAGTAAGAAAGAAGTCTGGAGCCTTAAGGGCACCAGGAGCAGTGCCTTGGCTCCTTCAAAGATCGAATAGGGGCTGGAGATGTAGCTCAGTTGGAAGAATCTTTGCCTGGCGTGGACAAAATCCCCAAGTTTCATTTCCAACATTATACAAAGCTAGGCGTGGTAGCACACAGCTGTAATGTTAACACCTGGTGGAGTTCAAGGTCCTTCTAGGCTACACAGTAAGCTCCAGGCAAGCTTGGGCTGAAGTCTCTGTCAAAAGGAAAAAAGAAAAAAGAAGGCTTGAAGGGGTAGCCTGTGCTCTGGAATGGAAATAAACAGTGGACAAGATGCAGATCTCATGGGGTGGGGGGAGGATCTGGACTGGAAGAGGATTCCAGCTGACAACTCCTCCCGAGGAACAGGCACAGCTGACATGTTGGGTAGACAGTGCCCAGGACCTCATCTGCCATGCTGCAGAGTGATGCTGGTAACACTGAGGCTGGGGTAGCCTGAGCCCAGGGAGGAATAAAGACTGAGTGTGACCAGAGGCCAGTGGGTGCTGAGAAGAGAGGAAGGCAAGACTGGCGGTGGGAAACCTTTAGAGAACTTTGGGAAGGCTGTGTATCACACTGTCTCTGGGCATGGAGCTGGGCCTGCAGTGGGTGGCCGTGGGCGTGGCCAGTGGAGGCTACTGAATACTAGGTGACAGTTCAATTGAGAGAGCTTCTCTGTGGTTCTGGTAGTTCCTTGTCCATCATGATGTCCAAAGTGGGAAGTAGCTGGACTCCTAGATGCTCGCAGAAGTTGTCCAGGCTCTGGCGGTGCCCCGGGTTGCGGGCAGAACATCTGGAGTCTCCTTAGAGACATCTGGGGGAAAGGCTCAAGCCCATAGAAAGAAGCCAAGGGCTCTGTGAGGCCTTTGCAAGCCAGCTAGAGATAACCACAGCTCATTCTGTATTGTCAGGATGAGAGTAAATGTGTGCTCTTTGATCCTGTGTGTGGATGCTTACTGAGCATTGTGGGTCAGTCTGAGTGTGTGTGTAGTTGTTTACAGTTCCTCTGTCCCTGTTTGGGCATTGGGACACACAGAGTCCCAAGAGTTTAACCTCTTAGATGCAGCTTGAGAACGCATGGAAAGCTAGTGTGTGCAGGAGGGGTGAAGAGGCCACAACTTTTTATGAAAAGTCTCACAATCCCAAGAGGGTCCCCTGGCCCAAGAAATCCTGCACAGGCAGACCCATGAGGCTTTCTGTCTGGAAAGGTTTCTAGCCAGCTGAGTAAAATCTCTGCTAGTCAACATGTCAGATTCATATCCATCTTGCTCAGAACACCGTGCTTAACATACTTCAAGCACTTGGCACACCTTTATCTGGTGTCAAGTAGAGGAGGGAGTGTCTTCTCTCAGGAAGAAACTCCTATGCACAATTGGTGTGTGTGTGTGTGGGGGTGTGAATCAATTAAACCATTATAGAAATGTTTGAGGGTTCTCAAAAAATGAAAAATGGAACTACCACAAGACTCTATTTCACTTCTGGACATATATCCAGAGAACTCCATACTCTATCATAAGGATGCTTGCACCTCTGTGTATAATGCAGCTTTATTCACTATAGCAAAGAATTGGAATTAACCTAACTGTCCATCAGCGTATGAATTGATAGTAAACATTTTGCATATATATAAAATGGATACTATTCATCTCTTTTTTTTAAAAAAAAGATTTATTTTATTTATTATATGTAAGTACACTGTAGCTGTCTTCAGACACTCCAGAAGAGGGCGCCAGATCTCGTTACGGATGGTTGAGAGCCACCATGTGGATGCTGGGATTTGAACTTATCACCTTCAGAAGAGCAGTCGGGTGCTCTTACCCGCTGAGCCATCTCACCAGCCCATAAACAAAGTCTTTTTTTTTTTTTTTTTTTTTTTTTTTTTGGTTTTTTCGAGACAGAGTTTCTCTGTATAGCCCTGGCTGTCCTGGAACTCACTTTGTAGACCAGGCTGGCCTTGAACTCAGAAATCCGCCTGCCTCTGCCTCCCGAGTGCTGGGATTAAAGGCGTGAGCCACCACACCCTGCTTACTATTCATCTCTTGATTTATTTTTTGCTGCCTTTTGTAGTAAATATGACATTTGATTATCACAATATTATCATTTCAAGATCCATCCACATGATTTTCCCTCTCAATCTGAGGCCCCTGGTCCAGACCTACAGTGGATGCCTACTGTCAAGGATAATACACAGTCTGGACTGTTGTTTTTCCTGTTTATGCAGACCTGTGATAAAGTATCAGATATGTTAGACACAGCCAGATTTAATGACCAATCTCCAAACAGAACAGTTACAGTACAGCTATGGTAAGTCATGCTCGCTCTCTCTCTCTCTCTCTCTCTCTCTCTCTCTCTCTCTCTCTCTCTCTCCTTGGTAAGTTTTGTGAGCCCTAGTGGTAACTTGGCTTGCAGCTGGATAACAAAACTAGTGTGACTTTCTTCTCTTCTCTTCCTCCTTCTTCTTCCTCCTCCTCCTCCTCCTCTTCCTCCCCCTCCCTTTTCTTCTCCTCCTCTTCCTCCTTCTCCTTCTCAGCTCCCACAGGTAGATTTGTCCTTTCCAGAATTTGCAACTTCAGCATGTGATTTCTCTTTCCTTTTGTTAAGTCAAAAACTTTCTCCTTTTATTCTGCGGCATTCCTTGTGCACATGCAGATCGCCAGCATCACCTCTCATTGGGTAAAACAAGAATGTCTCAGCCATGAGCATTGTGACACGGCCACTCCTGAGTTATATATGTAACATGTTATATATGTTATATATGTAACATGTTATATATGTTATATATGTAACATGTTATATATGTTATATATGTAACATGGGTTCTCTGCACAGAGGGTTAGTTGTATCTGAAAGGAGCATCGTGAAAAGGACAGCGTGAAACTTTACCACCCTGCTCAGAACAACATGCAGTTGAAAAAACTCGGTATTTCTGGAACTTTCCTTGTGTACGCGGTGCTGGGGATGGAAACTAGGGCCTCACAAACGCCGGCTAAGCAGCCTCCCACAGCCATCTCTCTAGGACCCCAATGTTCCATTTAATGTGTCCTGGCTCTGACAGGCTGCAGGTAACTGAAGCCTCTGATGCCGACCTTCTCACGATGGACATTTCCCTCCCCTCCACCTCCCATGCACCATTGCTTTTCACATCCTTACCAAGCCTTGCCCCCTGACTGTTCCCCATCTTTACATGAGATAGACAGCACCCTGACTGGTGGTACAGAGCAGCAAGCTAGGTAGCTCTGGGACCCTAGTGTATTCCTCAGGATTCTTCAGGAAGACAGAAGGGATAGAGTGAATCTCTCCATACAAAAAAGGATTTGGTAGAGTGGCTTACAGGCTGCTATCTGGATAGTACAATGGCTGTCTTCCAACAGAAAGCTCAAGAATCCGGTGCTGTCCACAGACTGGATGCCTCAGCGTCTCTTCAGCATACACTGGAATCCCAAGAAATGGGCTCCAAACTCAGTGAAGGAATAAGCTTATCAGGGAGAGTCGGGGCAAGCAGGCCAAAGGCAGAGTGCTTCCGTGTCCTTTGTATAGGCTCTCACCCAAATTCAGGGTAGGTTTTCTGACCTCAAAGGATCCAATCAAGAAAAATCCCTCCCAGTGTGTGGGTTGCACACCGTTGATCCCATCGCTCAGGAAGCAGAGACAGGCAGATCTCTGTGAGTCCTAAGGTAGCTTTGTCTTCATAGTGAGTTGCAGGACAGCCAGGGCTATGTAGAGAGAGGCTCTGCCTTAAAACAAAAAAGCCAGACAGTGGTGACACACGCCTTTAATTGGAGCACTTGGGAGGCAGAGATGGACGGATCTCTGAGTCCGAGGACAACCAGACCTACATAGAGAAACCCTGACTCAAAACAAAAACAAACAAACAAACCCCTCACAGGCATACCCAGCAGGTTCCCCTTTAATTCCAGATATAGTCAAGTTGACAACCAAGAATAGCTGTCCTGGTTGGACTTGAACTCAAAGCAATCCTCCTGCCTCAGTTTTCCACATGCAGGTCTTACAGGTGTGTAACATAAGTTCTGGTTTAAAAATCTTTTGTTACCTTTGTTTATTTTTAATGTCTGTTTATAGATCTAATTTTATGTTAAAGATCTAATTTTCCTCTTGCTCTGAGATGAGGTATCTTGTAGCACAGGTTAGCCTTGAGCTGTCTCAGGCTAAAGGTAAACCTGAAGCTCTGCTCTTCAGCTTCCACCTCTGGAGAGACTGGGGTTTCATTCATGTGGTGCCAGGGATGCGAACGCAGGGATCCATCCGTGCCAGGCAAGCATGCTACCAACTGAGCTGCACCCCAGGCCCTACTTCTGTTAACATAATTGTAGGTATTTTATTTTTAAAGATTTATTTTATTTATTATATGTAAGTACACTGTAGCTGTCTTCAGACACTCCAGAAGAGGGCGCCAGATCTCGTTACGGATGGTTGTGAGCCACCATGTGGATGCTGGGATTTGAACTTATCACCTTCGGAAGAGCGGTCGGATGATCTTACCCGCTGAGCCATCTCACCAGCCCCAATTGTAGGTATTTTTAAAGTGCTGTGCAACATTCCAGTATAGGTTTTTAAATGTTTTTAATTTGTTTTTAAAATGACCCAATAAGGATTCTTAACATGTCCATTGAGAACATTCAAAATCCTCTTAAAGCAATTTTTAAAAATATGATCACTTGGGCTGGAGAGATGGCTCAGCAGATAAAGGCACTGATTGCCCTTCTGAAGGTCCTGAGTTCAAATCCCATCAACCACATGGTGGCTCACAACCATCTATACAGCTACAGTGTATTCATACACATAAAATAAATCTTTAAAAAAATATGATCACTTGTCCACTGACCACACATGACTGTTCAGTGGCACACCCACTGATCGCCTTCCCTCCACCCTCCTCCCAGGCCCCGCCTCTGGAACTAACCCATTCCACTTCCTGGAGTGGATTAGATTTTAGATTCCATACCTGAATAAGAACACGAATTCTTGTCTTTTTGTTCCTGGCTCGTTCACTTATGTCCTCTGGGTCTGTCAATCCCTCTGCAAGTGACAGGGTCTCATTCTTTTTTTAAAATTATTTTATTTATTTATTTAGTTAGTTAGTTAGTTAGTTAGTTAGTTAGTTAGTTTTTTGAGACAGGGTTTCTCTGTGTACCCTGGCTGTTCTGGAACTCACTCTGTAGACCAGGCTGGCCTCGAACTCAGAGATGCACCTGCCTCTGCCTCCCGAGTGCTGGGATTAAAGGCGAGTGCCACCACCGACCTGCTAGGGTCTCGTTCTCATTCGCTGTGCACACTACAGAGCTAGCGTAACAAAGCACATACATATAGTGCTGGCATAAAGCGACACACAAGCTGGTGACTCGGCACAGCAGTTCGAGAGCTAACTCCACATAGTCACACCCAATTGTTGTTGTTGTTGTTTTTTTTTCAGCAAAAGGTATGAACATGCATTGGAGAAAAAAGTCTCTCTGAAGGATGGAGCTGGGAAATTGGATATCTCTATCTATGTAGAGAAGAACAAATTCAGGCCCTCCTATCTCCTACATACAAAACCCAACTCCGTGTAAGACCTGAAACTACTGGGGGAAAAAAGCATAGGCCCAGGTGATGATGCCCTTGATCCCTCAGGAGGCAGAGGCAGGCTCATCTTTGTGAGTTCGAGGCCAGCCTGGTATACATAGAGCATTCCAGGCTAGCTAGAGAGATAGAATGATTCCCTACCTCAACAAAACAACAACAACAACACAGAGACACACACACACACTCACTCACTTAGGGAAAAACACTTGGGTCATTTGGGTCAATATTCTTCACAAAAGATCCTCAGAAGCGCAGTGGTGAGACCCTGTGAGTACCGAGTTCTCCTTTCTTGGCTCTGGTTTTGGATTCCTGCCTTTTGGACTACAATCCTCTTCACCTGACCTCCATAACCCCCTATCTCCTTCCTCTGCAGCTACCCGAGAGTCAGCCTTTGTCCATGCCATTGCTTCTGCTGGAGTGGCCTTCGCAGTGACACGCTCCTGTGCAGAGGGATCAGCTGCTATCTGTGGGTGCAGCAGCCGCCTCCAGGGCTCCCCAGGAGAGGGCTGGAAGTGGGGCGGCTGTAGTGAGGACATTGAATTTGGAGGAATGGTTTCTCGGGAGTTTGCCGATGCCAGGGAGAACCGGCCGGATGCCCGCTCTGCCATGAACCGTCACAACAATGAGGCTGGGCGCCAGGTATGTGCACAGAAGCCCAGGGCTGTAGAGCAAGAGCTCCTATTTCACTAGGATGTCCAGTGGGGCAGGACAAGGGGTGGGGGGGTGCTCTTGGTGACCAGGCTGCTCTGCTTGCCTTTTATCAAGGGACATTGTGCCCAGCTGTACCTCAGATGTCCAGTGTGTTCCCAGAGGATGCCAGGCTCACTTGTGGACTTAGGGTTCCTGGAAGTAGACAGGTGGCGGAGGTAGCTGCAGAACACGTAGTCTCTGAGGATTCCACGATGAGGAGATGTCAATGAGAGGACAAGACGTGAAGGGATGGAGGGTGGACTTGTATAGTAGATACAGATTGAACTGAGATAGAGGGTTAGAGTGATAGAGATGATTGATACAGGCTACTGAAACAGACGGGAGGGGTAGGGGGAGAGAGAGACAGAGAGAGAGAGGAGAGAGACAGAGACAGGCAAACAGACAAATAGAGAAGAGATAGAGAGATACAGAAAGATAGAGAGACAGACAGGCAAACAGAGAGAGGGGAGACAGAAAGAGACAGACACACACACACACACAGAGGGAGACAGACAGACAGATACAGAAAGACAGAGATACAGAGAGAGGAGTGAGAGACAGATAAAGACAGAAAGACAGAGACATAGAAACAGACAGACAGAGGCAGACAGACAGACACTCACAGAGAGAGATTATCACAAGAATCTGAAATACAGAAGGGAGCCATGCTAACAGAACACTGTTGACGGTTCCCTCCCTCTGGCTGGGTTATACCTGGATCTCAGGGGCTGACACTGGGATTTCAGGAGAAGTGAAGGTCTGAACTTTCATGCACAGACAGTGTTTCACTGCAGCAGCTCATCTTCAAATACACTTAGCTTCGCCCACCCAGAGAGCCTTGCTTCCCTTCTCCAAGAACGAGTGTCCAGAGAGGTAGTGCTCAGCAGCATAGCAGAGCCAAGAACTGAGTCATGGGGCTGGAGAGCGACCTCGACCTCGCACCACTCAGGAATGCCTAACGTCAGATGTCAGGTATCCTGAGAGAAACAGACCTGACTGTGTGGGTGAAAACGGAGGGACTTCTTCACAGTGCATTTTAAAGGCATTTTAAACTAGGTATGGTGGTGCAGGCCTGTAATTCTAACACACAACAGAGGCAGGGCAGGACGATCAGAAGTTCAAAGTCATCTTCACTACATGTTTGAAGCCAGCCTTGTACTTAAGACCTAGTCTCAAAAATAAAGAAGAGAAAGAAGAGAAGAGAAGAGAAGAGAAGAGAAGAGAAGAGAAGAGAAGAGAAGAGAAGAGAAGAGAAGAGAAGAGAAACTGTAGCCAGGCACCTGCCTATCCTTCTCTGTAGCAGACATTCAGAGATGTGCTTTCCTGAGAACAAACTGTCACAATGAAACTTCCATACAATAAGGAATGTCAGACCTTTGACCTCTTCCTAAAGTCCGACACTAGCTCAAAGGCTCTTATCCTTCAGATGAAGAACAGGATATTCTCTCTGGAAAACCCAGCTCTCCCAGAATGAACAGAGAGGGTGCTTAGAACAGGGCAGTTAGATCACTTTACAGTGAGTGTGTTGGGGAATGACAACTGTCTTCCACCTGCAGGAATTTCCAAAAAGCAGTGTGGAGTGTGGGGGTAGTGGTGCAAATCTTTAATCTTAGCACTCCAGAGGCAGAGGCTAGTGGTTTTCTGAGTTCAAGGCTAGGCCTGGCCTGTCTAGAGAGTTCTAGGACAGCTAGGATCTCTGAATTTGAGGCTAGCCTGGTCTACAGAGTGAGTTCCAGGACAGCCAGGGCTACACAGAGAAACTGTCTCAAAAACACAAAACAAAACAAATTTAATAACGTAAATATATAATAACAAGAATATTTCATCAGGAGTTTTAAAGGGTATATTTATGAGAGACAAGGGAGGACATGAGGAGGAAGCTGGCAAAGGCATAAGGCAGGAGCTTCCCTAGAACTGAGGGTTTAGACCATACAGGCAGGACTGCAAGGATGGGGATAGAGAGATAGAGAGATGACTAGGGTCAAGAGCTCTTGATGTCTCCAGGCAATGGTGGTGCATGCCTTTAATCCCAGCACTTGGGAGGCAGAGGCAGTCAGATTTCTGAGTTCAAGGCCAGCCTGGTCTACAAAGTGAGTTCCAGGACATCCAGGGCTACACAGAAAAACCCTGTCTCAAACAAACAAACAAACAAACCAAAAGACAAAACAACAACAAAAAAACCAACAAGAGCTCTTGATGTGCTTTTTAGAGGAACACGATTTGGTTCTTAGCAACTACATCAAGGGACTCTTAACTGACTGTAACTCCAACTCCAAGATACCTGCTATCTTCTTCTGGCTCTTGCACACACATGGCCACACCTTCTCACACACACACACACACACACACACACACACACACATGCATAAAAAATTTTAATCTACAAAAATGGGGAAAGCCATCTTCCCCAGATATATTATGAAATTCAGAGCACAACCTAAAGAAACCCTGTAAGCTTCAAACAGACTACTTGATGTCCCTGCAAAGGTTGGGGGTTGGGAGAGGAGAGCAACAAGGGCATCATTGGAAGCTAGAAGATATTTCAGCAACACTTTGGGATTCTGAGTGATAAAACGATTTTAATCCAAGAATTTTATTCCCAGCTAGACTATGAAAAGATTTGCTTTTCTACTACAGTAGAAAAGGTTTGACTTTAGATAGTACCATTTCATTTCCCAAGGTTTACCAGATGGCTGTGAGTGCGTAGGGGTGTGTGTGTAGAAGTTAGGAGACACCTTTCCAGAACTCCAGAGCTGTTTTTTTCTTCTTTCATTTTTTCTTCCTTCCTTTGTTCCTTCCTTCCTCTCTTTTCTCTCTGTAGCCTTGCCTGTCTTGGAACTCACTCTGTGGAGTAGGTTGGCCTCACACTCATAGATGCCCCTGCCTCTGCCTCCTGAGTCCGGGATTAACAATGTGTGCCCTGCAGGAGTCACTTGTTGTTGTTGTTGTTGTTGTTGTTGTTGTTGTTGTTGTTTTTGAGACAGGGTTTCTCTGTGTAGCCCTGGCTGTTCTGGAACTCACTCTGTAGACCATGCTGGCCTCGAACTCAGAAATCTGCCTGCCTCTGCCTCCCAAGTGCTGGGATTAAAGGCATGCACCACCACACCCGGCCAGAAGTCACTTTTCTTACTCCATCATGGATTTCCTGGGATGGAACATGGATTCCACCTTAGTGGCAGACTATACTCACTGAGCCACCTTATCACCCCTTTTTATTTTTATTTTTATTTTTTTTTGAGACAACGTTTCATGTCTTCCAAGCTGACTTGAATTTTCAGTGTAACCATCTTCCGACCTCTTGCTTCTACCTCCCAAGTGCTGGGACTGCAGACATGTACCACCACTTTTAGCTTATGAGATGCTGGAGATCCAGTCCAGTCCTCCATGCCCAGCATGCTAGGCAGGGACCCCACCAACTGAGCTTCATCTCCAGCCCTGGCGATTGGACGTCTTAAAGAGGTTGCTTAGAGAGGAGAGAATATAACCCATAACCAGTGTGTTAATCACATAACAGAAAGTTGTGTGGGAAAGGAGATGTCACCTTACCTTAGAGTAAGCCTGCTTACACAGCCAGGACCATGGGCAGTGAGAGTACTGAAGGGAGAGATCACGCTACAGTAGTTTTCAGGGCAGGAACAGGAAGGGAGGTGTGTAGTGGGAGGTGAGAGGGAGTAATAATTTTCATGGCAAGAAAGCAACAGAAAATACCTCCCATTCGAAAACCAAGACACAGCAAGACAAGTGCTGTGACAGCCTGCATACTGCAAGGCACTTCCTTGCATGGTCAGGAACCTCGCTGCACAGGCGAGCACTGGCCCCATCCCTGTTTTGTTTTTGGTTTTGTTTGTTTTTCAAGACAGGGTTTCTCTGTGTAGCCCTGGCTGTCCTGGAACTAACTTTGTAGACCAGGCTGGCCTCGAACTCAGAAATCCGCCTGCCTCTGCCTACCGAGCCCATCCCTGTTTTAACAGCAGGTCTCAGCAGCTATTGAGAATCTTTTTTTTTTTTCTTCGAGACAGGGTTTCTCTGTATAACCCTGGCTGTCCTGGAACTCACTTTGTAGACCAGGCTGGCCTCGAACTAAGAAATCCACCTGCCTCTGCCTCCTGAGTGCTGGGATTAAAGGCGTGCGCCACCATGCCCAGGTGAAAGACAGTCTTATGGTGTGGCTCAGACTGGCCGCCAGCCCTTAGTGCTCCAGCCTTAACATCTCCAGTGCCACTGAGTCATGTTCCAGCATGCTGGGCTGGTCTTGATCTTTCATTACTCGCTCCTCCTTCTGTCCATTCTATGACAAGTGACCTGTCACCATAGTGGTGATGGCCAGTGACACGTGGGTATGGCCTATGTCTCAGACTCATGGTAGTTTTACAGAGCAGGTGGAAAGCAGGCAAGGTCCTTGAGAGGGAAGCCTCTAGCAACCTACTAGTTTCCTGCCTCCGTTTAAAATGTTTTAACTGTCATGGTAATGGAACATACTTACTGGGTGCTATGAGACCTTTCAATATGCAAACACATTGCACAGTGGCCAATCAGGCTAGGAAACATCCTTATCACCCGAAAAATCATTTCAACCAGGCATGATGGTGCTTCTCTGCCATTCCAGCACTGGGAGGCACAGACAGGAGAACTGTCACAAGTTCAAGGCTAGCCTGGACTATGTTACTGAGTTCCAGACCATCCAGGGCTACATAGTGAGAACCTGTCTCAAAATGAATTTTTTTTTTCTGTTTGAACATTCAAAACCTCCTACTCGTCATTTTGAGGTAGTACTTTGTCTACTGTGGTGGACGCTTTGTGCTATAGAATACCAACAGTTATATATTCCTCCCTTCTGATGATGACCTTTGCAAGCTCCTACTACTTCTTAGCGTCTTCACACTTGGGACCCAGCATGAGAGCCTTGGCCACAGCCAGATCTAACCAGTAGCTAACCCCACGGGCAGCTTGTTATTTCAGTCGTGCAGTGGATATTGAATTATGAATTCAGTATCCTGCATGCGTTTCCTACTTTGAGGCTTAAAAGACTCAGTGTGTGCTTTGCACATACAGTGCTTGTTGGAATCTAAGAGGAAAGACACCAGGAGCTGTCCAGAGCAGATGCTTACAGCCTAGGTGGGAAGGCTACATGTCTGGAGCAGAAGAACTGGGATGGTCCCTGTGGTAGAGGGGGCTTGGAATCTGAGGGCAATGGACGGGCCCCCCTGTCCCCACCCATTTCCCTGCAGAAAAGGAGGCAGGATTCCCTACTTCTTGAAGCACCTATTTCTTCCTTATAAAGGGAGCAAGGTCTCCATTGTTCATAGGGGAAGCTGCTGTCCATCCTGGCCCTGTGAGTATAGAAAGGCCCTGTGAGTATAGAAAGCACTCTAAGCAGCCCAGCTCAGGACTCCTAGTCTTCACAGCATAGCATCTGCTCTCCACATTATCCCTCCAGCATCCCCAACCTGTCCACCTGAAGCTCTCTGCTTCCTGTTTTCTGTCCTAGACATTCCTGCAAAGAGAATTAGCTGTAGCTACACAGAGAAAATGGCTCCCAGGCCCCTGAGGGTTTGGATCTGGCAGAGAAGACCCAGGTCACCATAGAGAAGATAGTAGCACTAAGTGTCCAAAGAGAGGAGTCTGGGGCGGGGGTGGGGGTGGTGGGGGGGCGGGCTTATGGAACAGGTGGGCTGCAGAGAGCAGAGCCCCTGGTTGAGCCGAGCTAGGGACCAGTGCAGACACAGGCTTCTGTGCTTGCCTCCTCAGGCCATCGCCAGTCACATGCACCTCAAGTGCAAATGCCATGGGCTATCTGGCAGCTGTGAAGTGAAGACCTGCTGGTGGTCGCAGCCGGACTTCCGCACCATCGGGGATTTCCTCAAGGACAAGTATGACAGCGCCTCGGAGATGGTGGTAGAGAAACACCGAGAGTCTCGTGGCTGGGTGGAGACCCTGAGGCCACGTTACACGTACTTCAAGGTGCCGACAGAGCGCGACCTGGTCTACTACGAGGCCTCACCCAACTTCTGCGAGCCTAACCCTGAAACCGGTTCCTTCGGGACGCGTGACCGCACCTGCAATGTGAGCTCGCATGGCATAGACGGGTGCGACCTGTTGTGCTGCGGGCGCGGGCATAACGCGCGCACTGAGCGACGGAGGGAGAAATGCCACTGTGTTTTCCACTGGTGCTGCTATGTCAGCTGCCAGGAGTGCACTCGCGTCTACGACGTGCACACCTGCAAGTAGGAGGGCTCCTAACACGGGAGCAGGGTTCATTCCCAGGGGCAAGGTTCCTACCTGGGGGCGGGGTTCCTACTTGGAGGGGTCTCTTACCTGGGGACCCTGTTCTTACTTGAGGGCGGAACTCCTACCTGTGAGGGTCTCCTTCCTACCTAAGGACCCGGTTTCTGCCTTCAGCCTGGGCTCCTATTTGGGATCTGGGTTCCTTTTTAGGGGAGAAGCTCCTGTCTGGGATACGGGTTTCTACCCGAGGGTAGGGCTCCACTTGGGGATGGAATTCCAATTTGGGCTGGAGGTCCTACTTCATATGGCTTGGGCTCCTCTCTTGACCCGATAGGGCTCAAATGGAGACAGGTAAGCTACTCCCTCGACTAGATGGGGTTCGCGGATGGGTGGGAGGGGAGAGATTAGGGTCCCTTCTCCCAGAGGCACTGCTCTATCTAGATACATGAGAGGGTGCTTCAGGGTGGGCCCTATTGGGCTTGAGGATCCAGTGGGGGGCAGGACTTCACCCTGAGTGGGTGGAACTTTTGGAGACCCCCTTCCACTGGGGCAAGGCTTCACTGAAGACTCATGGGATGACGCTCCGCTCCACGCTCCACGCTCCACGCTCCACGGAGGGAGGAGTTCCTGAGCGAGCCTGGGCTCTGAGCAGGCCATCCAGCTCCCATCTGGCTCCTTTCCATTCCTGGTGTAAGGTTCAACCTGCAAGCCTCATCTGCGCAGAGCAGGATCTCCTGGCAGAATGAGGCATGGAGAAGAAATAACTCAGGGTGATACCAAGACCTAATGAACCCCATAGGAACCTCTTTTAAAGCTCTGCACCCCTTCTGCAAGGGCTTTCCTAGTCTCCTTGGCAGAGCTTTGCTGAGGAAGATTTGCAGTCTCCCAGAGTTCAAGTGAACACCCATGGAACAGAACAGACTCTATCCTGAGTAGAGAGGGTTCCTAAGGAATGGGGGCTGTTAGGAAGGATCCTGGGGCAGGACACCCTCCTATGATAGCCTGCATCCACTCTGACACTTAATACTCAGATCTCCCGGGAAACCCAGCTCATCCAGTCAGTGATGTCCACGCCTCAAATGCCTCAGAGAAGTTGCCACACTTTTGAGTTGTACGAACTTCGGGGACATGGGGACACAGTCAAGCCGCAGAGCCAGGGTTGTTTCAGGACCCATCTGATTCCCCAGAGCCTGCTGTTGAGGCGATGGTCACCAGATCCGTTGGCCACCAGCCTGTCTTGAGCTCTCTAGTGTCTGTCTGCCCTGGATGTGAGGTGCTACATAAAGGCCATCTGCCACAAGAGCTTCCTGATTGCTGCCACTGTGAACCGTCCCTCCCCCTTCCAGACAGGGGAGGGCGTGTGGCCACACAGGAGTGTGCCCCGAGAGCACGGAAGAGGAAGAGAGGCTGCACATGCGTGGTGACTGACTGTCTTCTGCCTGGAACTTTGCGTTCGCGCTTGTAACTTTATTTTCAATGCTGCTATATCCACCCACCACTGGATTTAGACAAAAGTGATTTTCTTTCTTTCTTTTTTTTTTCTTTTCTTTCTATGAAAGAAATTATTTTAGTTTATAGTATGTTTGTTTCAAATAATGGGGAAAGTAAAAAGAGAGAGAAAAATAAGTTTGTGATTTGTTCTAGATTTTCCCTTTTATTAACAAGCATTAGGTGCTCATACTAATGGAGTTTGGTATGGAATTCTTCGATGATCCTCCCCACCCCCAAGGGTAATTCACACCTCCATGTCCCTTATCACTTGTGGGTCTGCACTATGCTGAGAACCTGAACATGCCAACTCGGGTTCAGGGTCCCAGAGCCAAGTAGAGACTGTCGACAAGCCTCCAGGGAGGGATGTGGGGTCAGAATTCCAAGAGAAGAGAATTGAAATAGCTAAGTCAAGAAAAGAGCCAGTCAACTGTAGAAAAATCTGGAACAGGGTAGATTTGAGAGCTTGAATAGAGGGGTGCAGGTAGGGTTAAGTTTAAACAAGTATGAGAGCTGGGGAAGCATATAGTAATTAGGATACTTTGGCAGTTCCAGTGAACAGATGAAGAGGCACAAGAGAAGAGGCTTACAAAAGACCCCTCACATGCTGGGGATGCAGAGGAGGCATGGAGCAGATCGCCTCCCTGTGACTTCATGCTCACATAGCCCATTTCCCAGAATCATTGTATTTAGGGTGGGCAGACCTTGATATTTGAGGACAGTAGCCTGGCTTGATGCTGCTGGCCTTTTATGTGTAAAGTCAACAGATCTAGGATCACACTTTAGTCCTTGGAGCCTGTCACCAGGAATGTTTCAGATTCTCACCCAAAGGAAGCAATGGGAGGGAGGGGTCTTTGCCTCAGAAGCTGCCATGTTCCCACTTGCTTTCACAGGGGCACCAGGGCCTCAGTCAAGACAGGCAAGGATAATCATCCTGTTGGCAAACTAAATGATGGGGCAGGTGTCAGGGTGCCATGGAAGTGAGGCTGGAGATCTCTCACAAAGCCATACTTCTTTTAAGGCCACACATCTGCCCAAGCAAGCCTACCATGTCTCTGCTCCTCTCCCTGATCCCCCATGTCCATCACCATACTGTCCCCACCTCTGAGTCCTATCCTGATGTCCAGATGCCAGGGCAAAAGATGTCCTGCGAAGCTGAGAGCAGCAATCCTAGTCCTACCTCTCAAAACACAAGCTGAAGCCTAGCATAGCGGTGTAGGCCTTTAATCCCAGCACTCGGGAGGCAGAGGCAGGTGGATTTCTGAGTTCCAGGCCAGCCTGATCTAGAGTGAGTTCCAGGACAGCCAGGGCTACACAGAGAAACCTTGTCTTGAAAAACCAAAAAATAGAAAAATAAAATAAATAAATAAAAATTTAAAAACCAGGGGGAAAAAAAGCCCAAGTTGAGCACAGTCATTGTTCTTGTGTCCCATTTATGCCCCAACCCCGACCCAAGTGATTTGAAAGTCAGTTAGAAGAGGGCCACAAGAAGAAGCCTAGGAAGTACCTTATGATGTCCAAGGTCCCTTAGCTGTAGTGACACATCATGACATCATGAACTTTAGAACTAGGAAACCCTGCTGGCCTCTAGAGGGCCAAGGGAAAGGATCTGAAATATAGTCACTGTAGACTTAGGGGAATGCTGGTTAGGACAAGCAGGAAGATCATTAAGTATCCTCTCAACCCTCCCAGGGGACAGTGGGACCGCTTGTCCCAGAAGAGGGGAAGATAATTTCCAGCCCCTAAGACCTGGGAAGAGAGGCAGTAAGGTGAGAGGAGAAGCAGGCAAGGCCCTTCTTGCCCATTTGACCCCGCACTGTGGCGTTTGTCTGTGATGACAACTAAAGCCAAGGCTACTACTGTCCACATGCCCTGTGAATTTGTCCACAGGCCTGGTAACAGAACACTAGGTCACATTGCCTGAAACTGAGTGCCATTTGTCAGAGCAGACTGCCACTGGTTTTGTGGCAGGACCACTTAAGGGGAGTTCTTAAACCTTCAAAGCACTCACAAGCAGGCCTAAGACCTTACTAGACTCACCTGTATCCTTAAAGAAGCATACCAAGAAGGAGACCCCAGGTCTTGGGACATAAAGATGAGACCAGGCAGGGCTCCACTCCACGCTCCAGGCAGATGTTTTGTCCACCAACCCACTGGCTAAGCCTTCTGATCTTCCAGAACACAGATTCAACCTGTACCTGCTGAGCCAGCTCAGTCCATCATGCTGAGATCCCAGACCCTCCTTGATCACACTGTCATACCTAAACACCAATGTGCCCAGAGTCCCAGTAGGGTACAAAAGGAACAGCCAGCCTGGCTTGAAGGTCTAGGCCTATAATCCCAGCTGCCACAGAAGCTAAGGCAGAAGGACCACAAACTCATGATTGCCTGGGGTACAGGGCAAGGTGAAGATCAGCTAAAGCGATTGAGTGAGACCCTGACCCCAAATAAGAAGTGATAAAGAAGGGGAACACCAGGGCCAAGAAGTGGGAGTGGGTGTGTAGGGGAGCAGGCGGGGGTATAGGGAACTTTCGGGATAGCATTTGAAATGTAAATAAAGAAAATATCTGATTAAAAAAAAAAAAAAGAAGAAGCGATAAAGAACTGGGGTGTACCTCAGTGCCAGAGGACTTTCCTAACGTGTGAGGCTCTGGACTCCACCAGAGCACTGAAGAGGAAAAAAAATCACAGACTGTGAGGGATGCTGACAGCTAAGTGGCCTTGGGAAAGGAGTGCCATCCTGGGGCTCTCTGGCCTCTGGCCAGGTCTGTTCAAGGTTTGTGGAGGAAGAGGCCCAGGTTCTGGATTCACAGTACCCCTTTAGCCTTCCGATTCCCTGACTCTTAGCAGGCAGGCACTCCAATGGCATCTATGCCTACACATGGCTCCCTCTCCTCATTCATTCTCAGGGCTGCAGGTGTATGTACACCAGGCCCTGACCTACTATTGGTGGGACTACCTAGGATTTTCCAGTAAGGGCAAGGGTCAGTGGGGGGCGGGGGAAGGTTGGCAGCCAGCTGCAGGTGGACACTCCACAAAGAGGATGCCATGGTCCAGGGCCAGCCAAGGCAGAAGGACGGGCGCCCATCCTCCCCTCAGGGCAGTGAATCATCAGGCAAGGGGGCAGGTTCAGGAAGAGTCCAATTAGCCCGCTGGGCCATCTTGGGTGCTAACAATAATAGAGCCATCAGTCCCTGGGGCAGTGATGAGAGTCCTCAGTTAAGCCTGTCCCACAGATGAGTAGTCCCTCTAAGTTGGCACCCTGGGCAGGAGCCACCCTAATTGGTACCTGCTGCCCTAGTGCCCAGATGAAAGGGACAGACTCGTCTGGGAGGCGGCAGGGCAGTGGCAAAACCAGAGTGTCATGAGGGCCTGAAAAGTCAGAGGCCAATGGGTATGGGGTGCCAGGCTGTCTCAAGACCCCAGTAGGGCCCAATGTCACATAGCTTTTGACAGATGCAGAACCCATATCCCCAGGCAGAAGACAGATCACTTTCGAAGGTCAAAGGCCCACATACCTTTGAATAATAAGGTTGGGAAGCTTGCTCAGAGAAGCATCTAGGCCTACAGAGGAGGTAGCATTAGCCTGAGGGCATGCCGGGGACACAGGTGGGTTCTGGTGTCTGGTGTCAGTTCTGAGCAGCAGTCTCTACAGGCCCAGGATAAGAGACTACCCTAGAGATGGTCTTGGCTATCCACAGGAGATACACTACTCGGCTGTGGTCCTCGTGGCTACGGTATGAAAAGGAAGCTTCTGGCCATACACTTGCCTATACCATCATTTCCATTCATGGAAAGCTAGTCTTCAGGTCCAGTTTCTCCATCCCAAGCCAGCTGTGGGAACCATAGCTTGAAGGCCAGGCCATGGTGACAGCCTCCTGTCTGTCTCTGAAGAGAGGAAACTGAGCCTCCGGAACCAGAAAGTGGACAGGGAGGGGGTGACAGAAAAAAGGGGGTGGGTCATTGGGGAGCCAGGGGAAGGGTTCATGAACAGAGCATCCACATTCTAGGGGAACACAAGATAGACCCCAGATAATGGCCTAGTCATGGAGACTAGGCGATGAAACCCTGAACTCATTGCCTGGCAAGAACAAGCTCCACTCCTCCCTGAGCCTCAGTTTCCCTTCCTGCAGAAGGCAGTAGGATGAGCTACAACCCCCAGTCCTAGGGGTGGGAAATCCCAGGCCCCACTCAGACCCAAGCTCGCAGCTGTGGGCCTCAGAAGCAGCCTCTCTGGTGAGTTTACAGCCCCTCCCGCTGCCCTGGAGAAGGAGGAAATGAGCTGGAGGCCTGTTCACAGGTAGTTGAGACAGCCCCCGAATAACCATATAAAAGGGCCGGAGGCTGGGGGCCCCACCCAGCCAGCACAAGCTTGGCCATCCCCTTGCAAATCTCACACTCAGTAGCTTTGAAGTACTGGAAAGGGTGTGGCCAACCCCCACCTTAGGGCCCCACTGACCCTCCCTTTTTCTGTCACCCCCTCCCCTGGATGCCCACTTTCTGGGTCCTGGGGCTCAGTTTCCTCTCTTCAGAGACAGACTGGAGCTGTCACCACCACCGTGGCCTGGCCTCCAGGAAAACCTACTCTTGGGCAGCTGGGGTGCGGCCAGTTGTGGTTCCCACACCTGGCTTGGGACTGAGAAAATGGACCTGAAGACTAGCTTTCCATGAATAACTATCTGGTCATGATGTGGGCAAGTGTATGACCAGAAGCCGGAGTCCCCAACCTAAGCAGTCTTGGTAGTAGGATCTGGCACTGCCTCTTCCAGGGAACACTGGGGACAAACAGGCAGCCAGGAGAAAATTTTGAGAAGTCCTTAGGACTTTCCTGAAAGCTGACCACCCACTGTTGGGATGAGAGACAACTACGATGTAGGGGTACCACAGCCTAGGGACTCCTCCCAGACATGACATGTTACTTAGATGATATGATGCAAAGCCTGGTTTGCTGGACAGGGCCCAGGTGACCTGCTGTCTGTGAAGTTCTGCTGCTGTATAGCTGAGGTGATCAATAGCCCAGCCATAATGATCTACCTTGAAGGGACTTTGGGACACGGTACTGCCCTGGAGTGCAGCGAGCATCCTGGGACAAATTCTTCTCCCCCTGGCTTTACTCTGCACCATGCCACAGGCCCCAGGTCCCACCTCTCTTCACCAGTCGCTCACCTTCCACAGCCTAAGTCCTTTAAGGGGTTCCCAAATTTCTTTTCAGAAACTCTCTCTGGGGTGGGGGTACCCAGAAATAACACACTCTGAGATCATCTTCCTTTTAGGATCTTCCTCTCTAAGGACCTCTGACTAACTTCCAAAGCCAGAGTAGAAACCAGGTATACCCACTTACTGCAGCCCTAAGGGGCCAGCATGCCATCCTACTGGAGTCTAGTATTGGACAGATACATGAGTCCGGGATAGTCCAGTTGGCTAGTGTCTTTCATAGACTTGAGTTGAACTGTACTCTCAGTGCTACTCTTGGGCCATGTGGGAAGGCTTCCAGCAAGGTGCTGCTTCTGCCCTCTGATGTTTGTTAATTCTGAGATACCATACAGATGCCAAGACAAGTAGTGTAGGGTAGCTAGGAAGCCCTGGAAAGGGCCCCCAAGTCCAGGAGCTTGGGCACTGCCTACCCTTCCTACCCTGCCCTGCTCTGCCTGGCCGGGCAGCTGGGATGGAGCTGCAAGCTGTCAGAAGGTGCTAATTGTTGTTTAGCTCTAAGCCGGCTCCTTGCTCTGGTCTTTTTTTCCACCCTCTCTCTCTTTTTTATTTGAGCGTCTAGAACTCATGGTAAATAGTCATTTGGCTCTCAGAGCCCTGCAAATTGGTGTTTATGGTGTGAAGATGAGGAGGACCCAGGACTAGTCCACCAAAACACAGGCCAGTGAAGAGGGAGGAGAGAGGGAAGGAGGCATAGGCCCAGCAGGGACTGGGCACCCTCCCTCTCCCATCCAGGCTTAGCTCTCTGCTGCTTGATCCAGGAGAGCTTCCAGGAAGAGGTTCTTCCTCCATCCTTAGCAGTGGGGAGACTGGAGATTGAAGAACTAGAGAAGAACCCATATTTAGCATTCAGGAGGTACTGAAGGATAGGAGGAGAGGGAGAGAGAGAGGGAAGGAAGGGAGAGAGGGAAGTGAAGAGGGAGGGAGGGAGACAGAGACAGAGAGAGACAGAAAAATCCAAGAACATGGGCCCTTCTTACCCAGTGGCCTCCCAGATTTGAGACAGGAATGTATGGCTTCTGTAGGATGCTTGTGGGGTGCAGGGTGTGGAAGGCAGGTGCCAGAGGAATTCCAAGCCCGAGCAGATGGCTGGGAGGGCTTCTCGGGAGAAGGGGACTTCCCCAGTTGTTCGCCTCTCAGTGCAGAGAGCAGGCAGGCCTGTGCAGAACCCCCGGACTCCTTGGCAGTGGTGGCTCAGCAGCCTCCCTTCCCCACCCCCCCAGGCTTCTCAGCTCCCTCTACCGCAGGAAGCCCAGGGTGCTCCCACAGCCTCACTCTGTCCCTTCTCCATTCCTGGCACAAACTTGAGACACTCTGCCACCCCAACAGTGCCCGACTTTATAAAGCAAGCTGGCTTCTAAGCAGCCCACCAGATGACACACAGCACCGGAGGGACGAGTCCCAAAGCTCTAAGAAGGCCATTTGACGTCTGTAGCTTGGAGTAGACTCTGGGGATGACACATGCTTCTTCCCCGACTGTTTTTATTGTCCAGGTCTGGGTTGGGGCAATAAAGTGAAGTGCCAGCTTGCACCTCGGGGACCAGGGACTAATCTGGTGGGAGTCGTGACCCAGGCAACAGTCCATATGCCATGGACCTGATCCTACCTCTCCTCTGCTCAAGGATAGTCCATGGTTTCCCGGTGTCCACCAGGTGAAGTTTAACTCCTCAAGCCTGCGTACCTCACATCTAGCCCCTTAAAGGAGTCCTGATCTATGGTGTGAGAGACTGAGAGACTGTCCTACCCAGGAGCTGTATACATACATTACTCTTCAGACTGCAGTGGACGCCCGCCTGTATCCTTCAACACCTCAGATACTCTCTGACCTCCATACCAGCCTTCTCGCCAGTTCTAAAAGAAGTCTCGGGTCTCTAGCCTTTTCTCTTCTAGATCCTAAACTTTCAATGGGTCCTTCTGACTCTGGAACTGGTTGCAATTCCTTGACCTCCTCTGAGACATTCAAGAGCCCCCATCACTGTCTCTGGGGGGAACACTGGAAGTACCAGCTTGACCTCAGGGACCTACCTGTATGGCATTAAAGGGGGTAGGGGGTCCTGATGTCACTGTAACCTTGATCATTCCTGGGGCTTGGAAGCATACACAGCTGAACCACTAGCTTGAGCTTCCAAGGGACCCATCTGCCAGAGGACCCCACACCTGTGAGAGCAGGAAGGGCTGCCTCAGAACCAAGGCCTTGCCCCGTCCTTGCTGCTGTGTGATGGGAGGTTGTTTGACAGATGCAATGGGTGAGTCATGCAGAACCCAAGCATGACAGGGATGAAGGCACAGCACAAGTGGAGAAGGGCCATGTGACGTCTGGGAAGGTGGAAAGGATGCAGGAGAGGACCTTACAGGGGAGGAGGATGCCGGTGAAGATGGTTCAGGAGAGGACCCCATGGGCGGCCCGGTGGAGACAGTGCAGATGAAGAGGTGTCAGTAAGGAGGATACAAGCAAGAAAGACACAGGAGATGATGGAGAAGCTGAAGAAGGCACAGGGAAGAAGGGTGCATGTTAGGATGTTCAAACAGAGAAGGTGCAGTGGTGAGGGTGCAGGTGGAGGAGATGCAGATGAGGATGGTACAGGTGGGACCCTGCATATGCTACCAGGCAAGTGGCCCAGAACAATGAGCCTGGCCATGGTCTATGGGAGACACACACACTGGGAATGGTACATACGAGGTACTGAAAGTACAGGCTTTTGGAGACCATCCCCGCCCCCCAAAGAAAGGGGTTTCTACCTCTTCTCCAGTTCTTCCCTTGTGCTTTAACCAAAGGCAAGTCTTGTGCACTGTGCCCAAACAACCCTGCACTCTGCTGAACCTGTGGCAAGTGTAGAAAGGCCGCTGTCTCTTCTAACCTGTACCCTGAGCCAACTAGTTCAGAGTCAAAGGCCTCTAATACTTGAGTAGCTCTGGTTGGAGGGACCTCTAAACCCCACCACAGTCCTGGGACAGCCTACTGTTTCCTGGGGTCAGGGGTCTTCCATGGGCCCACTGCCGTCCTAGTCGGCTTTGCTTCTGTTACTTGGGGATCTTTTCCAGTCTTTCCCTTCAGTTTGGTAATCCTTTTCAGGACAGATCCCTGACAGAGGTGCTGACATCATTAGGCCTCCCCAAGGGCACAGGCCCATCCTTCTGCTCTGGCTACCCCTACCCCTAACCCACAGCCCAGCTATGCCAGGGTCCAGGCTTGGCTGGCAGCCCACAGACCGCCCAGACCAATGTGTTGGCTCTAGGCAGGCAGGCAGGCAGGCAGGCAGGCAGGCAGGCAGGCAGGCAGGCATCCTGAAGGTTCTAGCAGTGTCCTTTGTCAACTTTCCACTGAAGTGGATGCTGGCTTGTGCCTTTCCCTCTACCTCATTCACCTCTTATCTTCTTTCTCTTGCTGCCAGCATGCTTAGGAATCATAGGACCCTCCGGTCTTTGCTCTGTGCAGGTAGCACAGCCTCCTCCTTCCCTTCGCTCCGTCATCCATGTGGCTGTTCGATCCCTGTCTCTGCAATAAGCTCTGGGAGCCTCTGGCTACTGCCTCTGACAGTCCTAACTAGTGCGGGCTAGAACACAGTGGCCAACATAAGTAAGTGCTGGAAACTTCTCTCATAATAGAGATGGCAGGTGTGAAGGCTCCGTGGGGCCTGAAGGTAGAGGGCAGAGCAGTGATGGTCTACAGGCCACATCCAGCATCCGGTCACTAATGGTGGGAGTCAGGACCTGCTTGGTTTCCTCAGAGCCGGAGTAGGAATACAGAGGCACCTGGTATCTTAGGACAGGGGATTCCTCAAGACCTTACTATGTGAGCAGGATGTTGCCTGCTGTCACAGCTACTGGACAGCTCCAGGCTCTGGAGACCACCTGAGGAGACATGGACAGGCCAGCCCCTGGCACAGTCCAGATTTTACCATGGACCCAGCCTGGGGCACAGGTGTTAGGGGTGGGGCTCATGTTGGCGGGAGTGCTGGCTGCGGATGCTTCAGCTGGGCTTTTTAATTAACCTCTGCTGGCTGCTCTGAAGGGCCCCAATTAAGTGCAGAATGCGATGGCAGAGTGGGGTCAAAGAGAGGAGCTGGTTTTAATTAAAGTGCAGTGGCCTGGGCAGGAGCGCCCCCGCCTGACCGCCTCCTCAACAGGCCCTGCTCGGCTCAAAGGCGGTCACGTGACGGGTAGATGACAGAGAACTCTGCAGTCCTGTCTGGCTGAGATCCCACCAGATAACAGCAGGACCAAGGGCTGCCTTGTCTAGCCTGTGTGTCCACTGCCAGGCAGCCCCTCTCTGAGCCACTTTGTCCTCCCTGACCTCTTCTCATTTGTCACCTGACCTGGAATAGCCATCTGCTACCCTCTCAATAAGCAGGTCCCTGGTATAATAAGCATCTGTGGTATGTCTACTTCAGAAGCAGCAAAAGGAATAAAACAAACAATTCCATCAGATATGCATGGGCAATGGGATTAGCAAGCTGGGTGGGGGGGGAGAGGGAGGGGAGGGAAGGGGAGGGGGAGGAGGGGGGAGGACAGTGGAGAGGTGTTTAACCTGGTAAAGGAGCAGACAGCAGCAGGAAGGGGAAGAAGCTCACCTGGAAAGGTAAGGGCCTGGAAAAAGCCAGAGCAGAATCTGGCCAGGGCTGAGTTGCCAAGATACCAACAAGGCCAAAACCTGCAAGCAAAAATAAGAGGAAAAGCCAGGCTTTTCTCCAAATGGCCAGAAGCCTACTGAGGACTCTCGACATAATTAGCTTTCCAGGAAATGTGAGGAAAAACCCTGGGAGAGGACCCGGTGAGATACCACCAAGCCCGGAACCCACACAGTAAAAGAGACAGCTGACTTCTGCAAGTTACCCTTTGACTTCTGCACACACAAATGCTTGTATAAGCATATACTTATACACATGCATGCATGCACGCGCGCGCGCGCGCGCGCACACACACACACACACACACACACACACACAATCAATGTAATAAAAATTAAGAGGTGCTATCTCTTCTTCCTAGGGTGCATGATCCACCAGCAAGGCAACAGGGAACGGTTGCACATGTCTGTGATCTCCGCACTTGGAAGCCGAGGCAGCAGCATTAGAAGTTCAAGGTTATCCTCAGTTACACAGGGATTCCGGGCCTGCCTGAGCTCCATGAGGTCTTATTTCAAAACAACATCAGCAACAACAAAATTGGATTCTGACGTGACAGTAGAGTCCCAGCCTCCCTCCTGCTGCAAGTTCCAGGCAGGTGGTCCCCACCTATTACAATGGTCCCAAGTAAGTTTTTAAAAAAATGTTATGGGCTTTTTTAACCCCCCCCCAAGAGAGAGAAAGAGAGAGAGAGAGAGAGAGAGCAAGCAGGGGGATAAGGGCCTCTGCGCTTCACTTGGGAAGAACAGGTGTTTCATGGGTTTTTTGCGAGGAGAAACTTTTGCTAGGCATCCTAGACCTCTAGGAATCTCACTGGCTAGGAAGACAGGATGTCCTCCAGCATCTTGACCCAAGTACCAGTCCTGAGCATCAGCAATTGGCCCTAACCATGCCTCTGAGAGCACTCAGGCTGGGGGCTACCAGGCAGGTATGCATGTCCTGCCCAGCGGCCTCCCATATTTCTTCCAACAGCTTTGAATAACTGCAGCTGTGGGCCAACATTCTCCACGCCTGGCTTCCTCCAGACATGGGACTTTGGGGAGTGATGAATGAGGGATATGGAATGTGGGGGGGCTTCTCCAGGGCCACTGTGAGTCCCTCTCATCTGTCTGACTCAGGCTTCCCCAACCCAGCCCTGCCAAACCTGAGTGCCCAAGTACTAGTTACCAAAAAGCCCTATGCCAGGGGATGCTTCTTTGATTCTGATGGGGTTCTTCCCAGAAGAAAACTGCTTTGGGCCCTGCATTAGTCACCAACATAACAGCTCTTATTAAGAGTGTAGCCCCCAGCTAATGGGCAATGCCAAGAAGAGCAAGCTAGATGGTTGTCTCTGAGTGACCTGCTACTCTATGGCTTCCATGAGTAGGGGACACATGGAAAAGGAAGAAGTGTGCTACTGAGGCACCTCAAGGCCTTGATTGCAAAGATAGGATATTGGGGGAACAAGCATGATTGTCATTTTAAGCCCTGAGGTTTGCAGGTACCTGTCCATAAGCAGAGGGAATCAAACAAGACAAGTTGTGGTTTGGATGTAGCCCCAGAATTCATGGACTTCTGGAAACCTACCCTGTCAAATCATATACTGACAGTGTTTGAAGGCAGTACACTGGGAAGGTAATTTGGGTTCAGAAACCTCACGAGGATGGGGACCCATGACAACATGAGCTACTTTATCAGGTGAGGAAGAGAGAGGCCTGTGTTACTTGCTCTGTGTCTCGTGGATACCCTGCAGGTGGCTCTGAGGAACTTCAGGCCCTATTTTAAGTTGCTGTCTTTATGGAATCTGAGGCAGTGTTCTGACTTCTGAAGGACAACTGACCTAGAAATAGACTAGGGGTCCTTTCTCACCCAGGCTCCTGAAATCTCAGAAGTCTGTTTAGGTTGGCTAGCTCTGGTCCACCCAGAAGGAAAATGAAATATACAGAGCTGGAGGTTGTGGCTCATGCCTGTAATCTCCAAACTTAGGAGGTGGAGATGGAGGACCAGGAGTTCAAAAGTCATTCTTGGCTATATAGTAAATTCTGAGCTAGCCTACATTACGTGAGATCATCTTTCTTTTTTTTTTTAAGATTTATTTATTATTATATATAAGTACACTGTATCTGTCTTCAGACACACCAGAAGAGGGCGTCAGATCTCATTTCAGATGGTTGTGAGCCACCATGTGGTTGCTGGGATTTGAACTCAGGACCTTTGGAAGAGCAATCAGTGCTCTTAACCACTGAGCCACCTCTCCAGCCCCAGAGATCATCTTTCTTTCTTTCTTTGTTTTGCTTTTGTTTTGTTGTTCTGTATTTTTTTAAATTTTTAAATTTTTTATTTTATTTTATTTAAATAAATACACTGTAGCTGTCAGACACTCCAGAAGAGGGCATCGGATCCCATTACAAATGGTTGTGAGCCACCATGTGGTTGCTGGGAATTGAAGTCAGGACCTCTGGAAGAGCAGTCACTGAGCCATCTCTCCAGCCCTTGTTGTTCTGTTTTTTTAAGACAGGATTTCTCTGTATAGGATTTCTCTATGTTAGCCCTAGCCATTTTAGACCAGGCTGGCCTCCAACCATAAGATTCAACTGCCTCTGCCTCAAGTGCTAGATTAAGTGCTACCACAGGCCTGCACGTGAGACCATCTTAAACAAACAAATTAGATCACTGCAGATAAAAGGACAGTTTGGGATCCTGGGAAATAAACAGAGCCAGCTGTCCCTGACAAGTAATTCGGGGACAAGAAAGATACCCTTGTGAACAACAGAACCAAACTGAAGCTTGGTGGACAGGGTCCTGAGATACGGAGCAGAGTTTAAGAGATGTTTTAAGTCTTTCTTGACTGTGGGTTACATTACATCAATATATACATATCCCAAAGCTCACTGGATCACACACTTACTATACAGTAATATGTTATATGTACACACATACATCTCCTTATGAGACAATAAGCACACTGTCCCCCCCTTTATAAAAGAACCCCCCATAGAGACTCGGGTTGCAGATCCTCCCCTGCAGTTACCAGGTCAGCTTCCCTTGTCCTCTGGCCTCAGTTTTCTCCTTCAGAGGACAGCTGACTCTAGGACTCTAGGAAGATTGAATGCCCCCAACTGGGCAGGAATTAGAAGGAATGGTTCCTATTCTACCGGAAACAGCGAGACTGTTATCATGGGACAGAGGGCAGTGGCTGAGCTACAGGTGACGGCTACTCTCTATGAACAGAGCTGGTTGTCCAAGGTGGAGTCCATGTTACCTCCTGTGGATGAAGAAAGTCCCCCAAATCTGTGCTGGGTACCAGTGACCCCAGGCTCAGATGGAGTCTACCTTGAGTCTCAACTGTCCAGGTGCAGACTTCTGAGGTCCATAGTTTCATTCCCCCAAGCCCCTGGGTCCTTTCTGGCCAGACACTGGGGTCCTGGAATGCTAGGTCTCAGATCTGGAAGATAGCCACAAGCGACAGGTTGTCTAAGAATGCTCCCTGGAGTGGGCAATATCCCGATCATCTCAGAACAGCTAGACATGAAGGTTCCTGGACCTGATGAATAGGAAATTCTAGGTGTAAGGCCCAAGGTTTCAGTAGCCTCCAGATTACCTGGGTGCAGACCAGCTCCAGACTCTCTTATCATACACCCCCATGCAGATCAGAGACACACACAATGGGCAGGTGGCCCATTGTTGACCACTGTCTATAGGCACAGCAGGGTTGAAGCTTGTCTGCACACAGCAGGAACCTCCCCCAGCCAGATGATGAGATCTTATAAAGGCCTGAGATACATATACATCATGATGAAAGAAGGGCCATTGCCTAACACTTACATGCGTGCTGCACATTGCTTGTGGGGTGATATATATTTTATTATCCCAACGGAGACAACGAAGCTGCAAATTTTCTCAAGGGTTGGAGTTTCTTTTGTCCTTAGCACCTCAAATGAAAAAACAAACTGAGTATTCCCCAACTTCAATTTAAGCAGACAACATAAGTGATTTTCAGGTTCCTACAACAGATCTGATGTGACCCAAAGAGTCTTGCCACCTTTTCCTCATGGGTATGTGTATGTGGCATGGATGTGTATGTATGAGTGTCTGCATATATGTAAATGCGCGCGCGCGCGCGCGTGTGTGTGTGTGTGTGTGTGTGTGTGTGTGTGTGTGCATGCAGAGCTCAAGGTAGACAAAGAAAGTCTTCCTTGACTGATCTTTTACCTTATTTTATCTTAAGAAAAGACACTATTTTCATGTGAGTGTCTTGCCTGCATGCACATGTGTGTGCACTACATGTGTGCCTAGTGCTCTTGGTGGTCAGAAGAGGGTGCTCAGTCCTGGAACTGAAGTTGTGATTTGCCTTGTGGATTTTGGAAATCAAACCTACGTCCTCTGTAAGAGCAAGTGCTCTTAATCAGTGAGCCATCTCTCTAGCCCCTTTTATCTTATTAAAATGGGGATCCCCTACCTCTGTCTTCTGAGGCTGCACTTAAGCTAGGCTGACGTGTCTATCTGGCATTTACAAGGGGTTCTGTGGATCTGGACTCCAATCTTGTTGCTTGTGAAGCAAATATCCTCTGATCACTAAGGCAACTCAGATCTGAGACAGAAATCTCAAGTTTTAGGACTCAGCCATTAAAACTAAGATGGTGTCCTTTCACTTGGTGTATTGGACAGAAATAATAGACACTATTGTAAGGGAAAGAAGTCAGCTACAGAGAGACAAGTGTTGTGTGTTCTCACTCATTAAAGAGAAAGGCTGCATCGGGCGTGGTGGCGCACACCTTTAATCCCAGCACTCGGGAGGCAGAGGCAGGCGGATTTCTGAGTTCGAGGCCAGCCTGGTCTACAGAGTGAGTTCCAGGACAGCCAGGGCTACACAGAGAAACCCTGTCTCGAACCCCCCCCCCAAAAAAAAGATGTGAAAGAAGAGCTCAATGGTCTAATACCAAAACAGTGACTACTTGAGGAGTGGGAAACAGCACAGGGCGCAGCATGCATGTGGCTAGCACACTGTGTCTTGTCAATATATATAATCATAGTGTATCAAATTAAAAAAAAATTGATCTTGCTGTATGGGAATGTGGCCTACTGCATTCAGAAGGGGAGGAAACTGGAGCTACCCACCAGAGGGTGATAAAGCCAAGGTGTACTGTGAGGGACTCACCCTCACCCTCACTCTCACCCTCACCACCTCTGCACCTAACCCTCACCCTCACCCTCGCCACCTCTGCACCTAACCACTCAGGTGTGGCATGAAGCCAAGAGCAGAAAGAAAACAGTCCTTGACTGCAGAGATGGCCTACCAAGCAGCCACTGTTTCAGACAGAGCTGAACTGAGGTGACATCTATATATACCATCCCAGTAGCAGAAATCTTGGCCTGAGTGAGGGGCTATACATGGGACTCAGGACAGGGCTACCCTCTTAGTTAAGGGGCTATACATGGGATGGGGAAACTGAGGCTGGACTAAGTATAAGGAGAAGCAAGATGCTTGAAGGGACTAGAACTGAGAAAGGTCCCGGAGCCAATGATCTCCATTTCCGGACCTGCGCTGTGATTCTCTGGACTGCTGGGTAGCCCAGGTTGATTGAGCTCACCCCCTGATGGCCATACATCCCCTGCAGAAGTCCCTGTCAAGCCTGGGACTCAGGTCAGGGCTACCCCCTTGTGGCAAGGGAGAGTGAGCAGGAGCTGCTCCTTCACAACTGTCCTGGAACAGGCAATAGGAGATAGATCTTGTACCGAAAAAAAATAAACTCAGTTTATCCTGTAGTCTCATGTCACAGCCAGAGCAGGAGACTTCTGGGATCCCAAAAGGTGTGGGGACTGTTGCTCTCCAGAAAGCAGCTCCTTCTTTCCCACTTAGTTCAGCCCTGAGGCTGTCCGTCTGGAGCCTCAAATCCCAGAATTGGGGGAGGGAAAATCGGTCTCTAAGATGTCCCCACTTTGGTGCTGAAGTAGGCCCCAGGGTGTATCATCTCTCCTCTTGCTAACCAGTATCAATCTGGGGTTCTGACAGGCAGTGGTGGTGCACACCTTTAATCCCAGCACTCAGGAGGCAGAGGAAGGCAGATCTCTGAGCTAGAGGCCAGCCTGGTCTACAGAGTGAGTTCTAGGAAGGCCAGACTACACAGAAAAACCCTGTCTTGAAAACAAACAAACAAAAAACAAAAAAACCCAATCAACCAAACAAACAAGTAAACAGGAGTTCCTAGACACTTCCTTGGGTTGTACTGATTTGCTTGCAGAACTTGTGATGACTGGTTAATCGTGAGAATAATTATCAAGGATTCTGATGAAGAGATAGGTGTTAGAGGTCAGGTATGTGGAAGGCTTTCATGCCTTCCCTGGCCACACCCTCTCCCCTACCCAGGACCCCTCCACAAGTTCAGCTCCTGGGACTCTCTGAACATCCATCTCTAGCAATTTTGTGGACACTTAGTTACACAGGGACAATTGATTAAACCACTGGATATCAGCAATCTAACTCAACCTCCAGCCCTTCTTTGAGGGTTGAGATAAGGCTGATGAGGGTCCCCACCCTTTGACCCAGCCCTGGTCTTGCAGTGACCAGCCCCACCTGGTAGCTACCCAGAGTCTGCTGACCAGCAGGGGATTTATCAGCACAAGGACTACACTTCACTACCAGATTCCTAGGATTTTAGGAATTGTGTTCTAAAAAACAGAAAAAAAATTTTCTAAGTCTTCAAGACCTGGAAAAGGGAGTGGGACCAGAATTAGGGCAGGGCAGGGCTCTCCCTGTAGCTCTCCCTCTGGGGAAGTGATTAAAACTGTAAAGTTCCACCTGTAGCCAGGTACTCAAGGTCCAGAATTTGTATTGTATGAGCATGTTGAACATAAGACAACATACCAAGCGGAGTTCAAATGAGACTCTGCTGCACAGATTCAGGGCACTGTGAAGTTGTTTTCAGCCAGTTAGCCTGCTCAGAAAGTCCTGCTGGAGAAGGCCCCTAAGAGGGGCTGGAGAGATGGCTCAGCGGTTAAGAGCACTGACTGCTCTTCCAGAGGTCCTGAGTTCAATTCCCAGCAACTACATGGTGGATCACAACCATCTGTAATGATATCTGGTGCTTTCTTCTGGTGTATTTAAAAGAATACTTAAACTTTAAAAAGGTAAGTGGTCTGGTGCAGTGTTGAGCTCTCTGTTGGCATAGGAATCCCAGAGAACACTGTCAAATAACCAGAGTACCTGAGCCCTAAGGGGTCAGGGAAAGACGTGTGGAGGTCATACTTCAGTGGGCTCCACCTCAGGTGTGTGTGATACACGTATGTACATATGTGTATATGTATTATTATGTACATATGTGCATATGTATGTATACATGTGATATATACAGAGAGGAAAAAAAGGAGAGAGAGTCTTCTACATCTCTAAGCCTGGCATGAATGCCATCTATCTTACAGAAACTGCAAAAATTGCCTGGGGGACAGGATGGGGTCTTCAAGGCACACAGTTCCTTTCACCTTTCATTGGGTCTTGCCTCCTTTCTCTGGTCTTACTCTAGGTGTCCATCTGTCTCTTTAGCAACTGGCAGAACCAGGAGGCCAGGCCCCTGGGGATCCACACCTCTGACTATATCCTTAGGAGTAGACCTAGCAGTAGAATAGTCTAAAGAGGAGGGCCTGGACTTTTCCCTGGCCTATGATCAGCTGAAGGGGAGGTTCGAGGCCATCAGCACTCCTAGCTTCCTAGTACAGGTAGCTGAAGGATCCTGGACTGCCAAACACCTTCTTTCAGTCAGCTCACCTCGCCCCCTCCTGGCCAGAGCTGGTCCATCCAGGGACCTCAGATAGGAAAAGGGACTCTTGGTCTCTAAGCAACCTTGTGGAAGAGTTAGCCTCAGTTTACCCGAGCAATTGATATTTCCTGGTAGGGTCTGTCCCTAGTCATGCCCACTCAGGACTCCCACACATATGCTTTCAAGCCCCCACCAACCCACTGGGACAGGGCTCAAAGCAGAAGCACAGATGAAAGAAGGAAGGATGTTTCTTCACTTGGGAGTAGGCATCCAGCAATCTGTCTTATCATTCTCAAAACTGTATCTTACATAACCCCATCTTGTCTCTCCATATTTTTTTCAATTTTCTAAATTCCTCCCCCCAAAATAAAGTTTCTTTGGCTTTCTATTTCTTTTAAACATTTTAAAGATTTTATTTTTTTAAAAAATAAACATTTAAAAAAATTTAAGATTCTTTTTAACTCTCTCTGTGTGTGTGTGTGTGTGTGTGTGTGTGTGTGTGTGTGTGTGTGTGTTTATGCAGGTGCTTGTGGAGGCCAGAAGCGTCATATTCCTTGGAATTGGAGTTATGGGCAGTTGGGAGCTAGAAACAGAACTTGGGTCCTCTGTGAGAGCAGTATGAACAGTTTCTTCAGTTCAGTTGTCCAACTTCCTTTTTTTTTTTTTTTTAAAGATTTATTTTATTTATTATATGTAAGTACACTGTAGCTGTCTTCAGACACTCCAGAAGAGGGCGCCAGATCTCGTTACGGATGGTTGTGAGCCACCATGTGGATGCTGGGATTTGAACTTATCACCTTCTGAAGAGCAGTCCGGTGCTCTTACCCGCTGAGCCATCTCACCAGCCCCCCCAACTTCCTTTTTAATATACACTTGGGGATGGAGGATGGAGTGATGGTTCTGTGGTTAAGTCCACTTGCAGCTCTTGTAGAGGCATTGGGTTCAGTTCCCAGAACCTGCATAGTAACTCAAAAACATCTGTAGCTCTAGTTCCAATGGATCTTCTGGACTCCTTGGGCACCAGGCACCCATATGGTACACATACATATTTATAGACACTGACATATATAGATACAATAAGTAAATCTTGAAAAACTATATATATATATTTAAGTGAATATACAATTTAACATTCAAAGTTCATGTGCAATATGAAAATTTCACTGGAGCTTTAGCTGACCTGGGGAGGTAGGAAGAGCCTATCTAGGTAGGGTTCACTTCAAATGTATCATCCATTACACATGTGGATATTATATATTTACAATGGCTGTTTAAAAATTTAACTGACATAAATAATTATTCATGGGGCACAGAGTGACGTTTTGAGCAGGACTAGAATGTACAGTGGTCACATTACAATAAACAGAATGACTACCACCCTGTTTCCATTTTTTCATAATTTTGCCTTTTTAGGTACAGAAAGGGAGTTTGGTTCTTGATTATTAGACTGCGGTTTTTCTGGACACCCCATCTCTTTGTCACCTTATCCGTGAGGCTAAGACAGGCTTCTGACATGGCTGGAATCACAGGCCTCAGGAGATGTCCTGCCATTTCTCCAGGGTGGGTAGCGGGCAGCGACACCCAAGGCTTTGTATAAACACTTGCTGTGTGTTGAGGGTGGGAGAGAACAGGCAAGTACCCCCATAGACGTTTACAGAAGCCGCATTTGAAAATGGAGCCCTGAGTGATGGAAAGGGATGTGTTAGGGTCAAGGTGACTATTGCATAGAATCCTGGCAGGCTCAGCACCCACAACTCTGGGGAGAAGGCTCTGGAGGTCTCAACCCCCAAACACAGTGAGGATGCCCTGTACCCTGTGCCTGGACACAACAGTAGCTGAAGTAGGCCCAGGTAACAGAACTGTTTCCTGCCAACTCAATAGGCTCCAGGCTCAAAAGAATCTCCCAGGGCCCTCAACATCTATCTCCTGCCTGTGGGAGTTCTCCCAACAGCACACGGGGTGGAAGAACTGGATAGGGAGGACAGAGCCTGGGCCTGATTCCTGCATCGATGGGGAGAGTTAAAGGATTCCTCCTCACCTGCACCCTGAAGGAGGCCACCCCATCACTGCCACTCAGGCAGTGCTATGCCCACGCAGGTCTCTGGTCCTCTTAGTCAGCTCTGAGTGTGCACACAGGTCCAAGACCAGTGTAGAGACATGGTGCTTGTCTGACATTTGGCCTGCGCCTCTTTCCACTTTGGCCATTTGTCGGTCACATCATTCTCTTCAATGCCCAGGCCCAGCTGGAAAATCAGAGTCCCTGGGGTATTCTGAGAAGGACATCACATCCCCTAGGGCTGACACGACCTTCCCACGCTGACCTTGGCGTTCTAGAACGCTTACTGGCCTCAACCCCCGCATCCGCGGAATGGGCTGGAATTCCGCAGGAAGGCGCGCATGCGCACGCGCCGGCGGACACGGAACTCCATACACCACACCCTTGCTCGTTCCAGTCCCGGGAGCCAGCGTGCTAGCCCGGGACCCGATCCGGAAACAGAGCGACCTCGGCTCCGCCCCGTGAAGGCTACAGAATGCAGACGCGCAAGCGCCATCCATGTAGGGGCGGGGCCTTCTGCGTGCCCGCCCTCTTCCCCCGGCGTGCCCCGCGGCAGGCGCTGACGTGGCTGCCGTCAGCGCCGCCATCTTGTGGGAGCGAAACCAACGCCTGGCTGGGAGCAGCCGCCGCGGAGGTGAGACGCGGGGCGCGCTGAGGCCGAAACTAGGGAGGCCACGGGCTGGTCATCGTGGGAGTCAAGAGGCGCTCAGCGCGGCCTGCTAAGGACCGAGTCCGGTCGGGCGGCCTGAGGTCTATGCTCAGTGGGCTCGGCGGCAGGCCGGACAGAGCATCGGGGCGCCCCCGAGTCCCGCGTCGCCCACGGCCGCTCGGCCCTCCCCCACTCCGCGGCCCTTACGCCTGCCTGGCCGCCCGCCGCGGGCCGCAGCCCGGAAGTCCGGCTAGGACGCCGGCTCTTCTCCAGGAAGCCAGGTTTCCTGCTGTTCCTCTCTGCGCCTCTCCTAGGCTTCACGGCCCCGGAGCCTGGGAGCGGGGAGCAGGGCTCGGGGGGTCACGGGGTTTTCCTTCTTCAAGGCTAGCCGGCAGCCTCAGATACGGCATGAACCTTGGGCCTGGGGAAACTGAGGCTCGGTTGGCCCTGAGACGGCGTCAAGGTCACTCGGGTGGCGAGGTCTTCCTCTTCTGTCTCTCGAGTCCGGTTCCTGTCGGCCTGGAGGACCGAAGTTGTAGGAAGGGGGAAGGGAAAGAGACAGGTGTCGGACAGGGGCTCCGAACTGCGGAACCGGGTGCTGGGATTTAACAAGCGCATTTGCGGATCTCGGGGATCCCAGAATACCCACTGTGATCCCCAATTAGCCGTGATTTGGGCCCCGTATATCCTCGGTGAGATTCGCATTGGGGTCCCGGTGGCCTCTGGATGGGTTTGAGCCTTGTTTCGCCTCTTGACTGGCTCCCTTTATGCACTTTTGGGTGAATTAGAAGGGCCATTCTGAATTGGAGAATCTTTAACCTGCCCATGGAATAACCTGCTCCCTGCCTCTGAGCAGTCTGCAGGTACAGAGGCCAGGTCCAGTACACAATTCTGGCAGTCCATTTAGGGTGGTCATGGCATGTCAGATTGTAGTGTAGCTAGCTACCTATGTTGTATGGTCTAGCTACATAGAACAAATGCATACTGCTAGGGAATCTGCTCACATCAAGAAGGAATTCTCCCATTCAAACAGCAAGTGGCTGCTTTGTCAGGAAAGGAAGGGTCAGCTGCTCTTGGTCCCAGAAGTCATTGGAGAACCCAGTAGTTGATGCCACAATCCATGTTGGAGTCTTCTGTTGTAGTTCTTGTTTCACGACTAGTGGTCAGCAGTTTTTCCTGCAGGCTGATTCTGGTGGTTTCTGCGTGTCTGTCAGACTAGTGAGGTGCCATGGTGCTTTGTGTGCTGGCCTTCTGTCTCTCCTCTGTCTTAGCCAGTATAGGTGACTATAGTGTCCTCACTTTTAAGCTTTTAGCAGCACTAGCAGAAATAGCCTAGACTATGAGATTTGATGCACAGTGTTACTACCTGGTTTCTCTGTTTCTCCAGAGAGTTGTGTGGTGTAAGGGCCAGTCACAGATGTGTGAACTACATTGTCTTCTGTGGCATAAAGGTTTCCCTTATTGGAATGTCTCTCACTTATCCTTAGATTTGAAAATGGGTCTGAGTCACTGGATCACCACACTGTTCTCTTGCTTGTGAAGCAGATGTACAGAATTGCTACTTCAAAAAGGTTTAGGAGCTAGTTGGTAGAGTGCTTTTCTAGTCTGTGTGAAGTCTTGGTTTGGATCTCTAGCACTGCATACAAGGTTTAAGACAGTGTGAATAACAGCTGACTCATACTCGGTCTATTCATCCTGAAAGGGAAGTAGCAGTAACTAGTTCTGTGCCCCTCACACAGCTCTGATTGTAAGTCATGCAGTCGGGACGTCCACTGTGCCCCTTATAAGCCCCTTGTAGAACAGATGTCCAGAATCTTTGCTCCTCTGGGCTGCTTCCTCTGCCCAGGACCAGACAGGCTTCAAAATACCTTTTCTTTCTTTCTCTTTCTTTCTTTCTTTCTTTCTGTCTTTCTTTCTTTCTTTCTTTGACCAGACAGGCTTCAAAATACCTTTTCTTTCTCTCTCTCTTTCCTTTCTTTCTTTCCTTCCTTTCTTTCTTCCTTCCTTCCTTCCTTTCTTTCTTTCTTTCTTTCTTTCTTTCTTTCTTTCTTTCTTTCTTTCTTTCTTTCTTTCTTTCGTAAAGGTAAATTAGACCAGCAGTTGCTGTGGTAACCCAGTGTCAGGCAGCCTAACCAAGAGAAAAAACTTGTTGTGCAAGTTCATGCAATAGCTTGTCACAATGGTTTGAAATTGTTTGGTCAATGTTTTTTTTTTTTTCAGATTCTTAGAATTAAATGTTACTTTGATGTGCAGGGTTTTTCTGTATATCCCTGGCTGTCCTGGAACTCCCTCTGGAGACCAGGCTAGCTTCGAACTCAGAAGTCTTCCTCGAGTGTTGGGATTAAAGGCATAAGTCACCACCTCCTGGCTCTTATATACAGATTTAAATCTACTCTTAATCACAAGGGCTGTGTCATTTGCACTGAGAAGCCCTGCTCTAGGTTGCTCTGTCATTCTTGGTCTTCCCTGTTGGCTTTCTTAAATCCCTTTGACCTTTTCATGAAATTGTCAGAGATGGTGAGGAGAGAAAAATGGAAATTTCTTTGACTTGAGATTTGACATGCAATAGCATCTTTTTGTGTGTATTCTCTATCTACTATTGAAGATTTGACATTGCCTACTGAGAAGTTAAAAGATAGCTGGGGGTGGGAGTGTGTATACATTGGGATTCCTCATTTTACACCAAGGTCTGTGTCCAATATTGATTGTGATACAGATTATAGATAATAGCTTGGACAGTTTGTCAATGTCCTGAGAGATAACTCAGCCCTCTCAGGTGGGTCAAGTGACCTGATTAGCTGGAAAACTTGTTAGTTTAGGCACATCCAATCTCTTTATTTCCAGGGGGACCTTTTAGGTGTTGACCCGAGTTCCACCATCCTGTCCTGCTACAGATAGTGTGGAGACTGATGCGAACCCAGCCTCCACACATTCTTATCTGATCCTGTGTCCTGGTTTTTTACTCACAGTGGTAACAGTTTGGTAGCCTTCAGCAGCCAATAGACTAGGAACAGTGGCATTCTCTGCAGGCCCTGATAATAGGGAAAGTTTTAAGTGATAAGAGCAGAATTGACAGAAAATAGGACAGCTGGTCAATATTTTATTGGTGCTGTTTATCAGGAAGGGTTTCACTGTGTAGTGCAGATTTTCCCCAAACTTGAGATCCTCCTGCCTCCCCTCTGGAAATTACAGCCTTTCTAGGATTACAGCTGTGTGCCACCATGTTAGGCAGGCATAGTTTACAGACAGCAGTTGGGGGCGATTAAGTTCAGGTGGCCAGGAGGTGGCCAGCAGCTCCCCATATCTGAGGATCTGAGAATCACTGCTGTAGTGTGAGTGGGACTTGGTTATTATCATTGGACATTTCAGGAATTAAGAAGTGTGTGAAAGAATTAAAAAGTCTTCTAATTAGTATTTATAAAGGTGAGTATACCTGTTAAAGGGATGCTTTAACCAGAGTTCTTTCCAAAAGGTTTCTTGTTTTTTGTCAGAATTAGTTGTCAAAATATTTTTGCCATAACATATACTGAAACAGGAATGTTTGTGGCCTAGATTCTATAGTTGTCCTGTAACAAGTTTTTTGTTTTGTTTAATTTTGTTGGTATAGTTTAGGTGCATGTAGCCAAGAAAGGGATTTCTAGATTTAATGAGACTCATTGCTGAAGAGTGAAGGAAGTCTAGGTGGCCTGAAGTTGTGAGTGTTCTCTGAAGCTTCCTGTTCTTCTGTAGATAAGAATGCACTTCTTCCTTGTTTGAATCCAATCAGTTATATTTACATACTCTCATCTTCTAGTGACTTTGGTGGTGAAATTTTGCTTGGTGTTATTTTCAGCTTCTAACATTTCTATTATGTCAAGTAATATCAGACTTTGAACATACCATTGTGATTAACTGAAATGTGTGTTTAAAGCTGCCAGTTCTGGACTAAATTTGATGGATACCTTGCTTCCTCTGTGCTGTCACTTTACCTTTATTCAGTTCCCTGGTCTGTGCACACACACACACACACACACACCCCAGTCTCTAGCAGTTTTAGTGTAGAAATGTTTACATAGAAGCACAACTTGTACATAGTTTAAAACAGCAGAACATGTTCCATGTTGTTGGCCCTGTAGATTTTTCCCGAGTCATTAAGATTAGCCTCTCTGAAGGTGTGTGTGCATGTGTATGTGTGTTTTAACTTTTAAACTTTTTAATTTTTAAAAACAACATTGCTTTTGCCTCTGATAAGGAGTCTGTAAGGGGCCTAGTGGAAGAAGAAGGAAGTGGTAGCCTTACTTAGCATTGGGAACAAAGCTGCCTGTCTATGCATGGTATTGGAGTGTTCATCTTAACCATCCTAGACTATATAGACTTCACTGGCCTTGAACTCACAGAGATCTGACTGCCTCTGATTCCCATGCCTGGCTAAATATGTGTAATTTATACTGCAGTGAATGTGTGTCTTGAAAGGAACTAACTAAGGAGTTGGCTTCATGAGTAAAATACTTGCTGCACAAGCAAGCATGAAGGCCAGAGTTAAATCCCCCCTTCATACACAGACCTTCTAATATCAGCAGGAAGAAGACAGAGACAGGAGGATCACCAGGACTTTCTGAGTAAGCCGCTCCAGCTGAATTAGTGAGCTCCAGGGTCAATGAGAGACTACACCCACCTACCCCCCATCCTTAAAACAACATGTATGGGTGATACCTATCCAAGGAGGCAGAAATGTCGCCTCTAAGGTGACATTTTTGCAGAGATGATAGAAAAAGATTGGCTAGTTTGAGGGAGGAACCAGAGGCCTCTTAGTAGCCCGGGACAATTGACAGGAGGGCTCTGAGTTGGGTAAGTGTACTCTTTAGTTTGGAAACCTGCCAGGAGCCGTATGGGAGGGTAGGACTAGAGAGAAGGTGCCCTGGTCCCGGAAGCAGCTTTGTAGTCCTCAGGGTATTTTGAAATCTGTGGGAACCCTTTTGGCTCTATCAGGTAGGGAGGCAATATGTCTGGCAGTTAGCCACTTGTGTGGTTTTCTTGTAGGTGGNTGGGTAAGTGTACTCTTTAGTTTGGAAACCTGCCAGGAGCCGTATGGGAGGGTAGGACTAGAGAGAAGGTGCCCTGGTCCCGGAAGCAGCTTTGTAGTCCTCAGGGTATTTTGAAATCTGTGGGAACCCTTTTGGCTCTATCAGGTAGGGAGGCAATATGTCTGGCAGTTAGCCACTTGTGTGGTTTTCTTGTAGGTGGAAAATCCCTCTGTGATAGCCTAAACTTGATCACAGAAAGATAATGCTTTCTTTGGCATAATGTTAACAGATGTTTCAGGTCTTCCAGGAACCCAACTTTAACTATCTTGTAAGTCAAGGATAGTGTATTTTGTTCTCTTCAGTACCTTAACAAAAGAGGTCCTCATTTTTCAGGGAAAAAAATTACTTCTTTGAGGTGGGATGCCCTTGAGATTGCTGTGGTTGGCATTTAGTGCCTCAGTAGCCAGCCACCCCCTTGTCCTCTGTAAGGGAATGACTAGGTGTAGCAATAAATAAAGCAGAGTTTCAAAGGGAAGAAGTTACTTCCCTTTGTGTCCCTGTGATGTCATTTGGGGTAGGTTCATGGGAATCTTCAATCTTGTGCTGCAAATGTCAGGTTGTCTGTTGGCTTTTTTTCCTGGTGGCAGACTTAGTGGATTTGAGGGTATGGTGGACACCTGACAGTTCTCATAGCTACTATATGTGAGGGTCCTAACGTTACTGGTGCCACTTTGCACCTGATTAATTGACTTGTTGTAGTGTAGTGGGAAGTGGAGGCAGCAAGTCTCCTTGGTTTGGGTCTGAAGAACTGGGTGGGAATTGGGGAAGGAGGGAGATTTTGATGGAAAAGCTGAATATGAAACATGGAGGAGCCTTACCCAGAGAATAGGGGCAATTGTTAGAGAATGCACTGGGTGATGGTCACCTAAGTTAGAGAAAAAACTTTATAGTGTCTTAGAGAAGCTTTTCTGACATTGGGATCGTAGGGGAAATAGTGTGTGGTGTGTGGCTAGCAGTGCCAGGTTCAGCAAGGACAGCGGACTTGGGGATTTGGTCTTTGTCCTTCTGTGTGTCTGCCTCACTCCATCAGGGTGGGGCAGGACCAGAGCTGAAGGGAGCCTAGTGACAGCTCAGCCTTCCTGTATACTTTATTCCTCTGTTTCTTCCTGAAGAACTAGTGTTTCAAAAGAAGGGGCATGACACTTCTACCCTCAGAATAAAAGTTCCCAAAGGTAGAGATAAGGGTTTTGTTTTTTAATTTAAAAGATGTATTAATATTTTTTTAATTTTTAAAGTGTGTGTGTGTCTTTATAGGGATAAGTGCAGATGTTTAAGGAGGCAGTGATGTTCAGGTCCTTCTGGAGTTGTATTACAGACCATTATAAGTAGGCTTATGTAAGTTCTGGGAATTGAACTCTGGCCCTCTGTAAGAGCAGTACTTAACAGCTGAGCCATCTCTAGCTTCTTGTTTTTATTGTCATGAGACAATCTCAAACTATAACCCAGGCTGGCCCTGAACTCAAGGCAGTCCTTCTGCCTCAGCCTCTGTAGTGCTAGGATTACAGATCTAAGCCATGGTGATAGCAAAAGTCAAGTTTTGAAGATTGAATTATTCAAGCTCATTAAGTACTCTAGTGGCCATCTGACTCTATCCAAAGTATGGCTGGATGCACCATTAACATTGAGTTTCAGTAGAACAGTACCCTGCCAATTGTAGCTGGTTTGAGGAAGAGTTTTTGGGGTTTTTTTTTTGTTTTTTTTTAAAGATTTATTTTATTATATGTAAGTACACTGTAGCTGTCCTCAGACACTCCAGAAGAGGGAGCCAGATCTCGTTACGGATGGTTGTGAGCCACCATGTGGTTGCTGGGATTTGAACTTATCACCTTCGGAAGAGCAGTCGGGTGCTCCTACCCGCTGAGCCATCTCACCAGCCCCAAGGAAGAGCTTATTTTATGAAAGCACCATGAACTAGCTGTTGGTTGTTCCAGTTCCCTTTTTCTTTAGTGGGCCTTTAGTAGGATGCCAGGTCCAGATCTATTGGCCTCACAGGCAGGGGTGTGTGTGTGTGTGTGTGTGTGTGTGTGTGTGGTGTTTTCTGGGCATGGGGGAAGCTCGTAAAGAGATAATCTGGCAAAGCTGTATTACTTTGATTTGCCTTTCAACAGAAATTAATGCTCTTCTGGGTCCCCCTGCTTCTCTTAAGCCCAGGGATGGTGGTGTTATATGTGGGTATGTGATACTAGGCATGGCTTTGTGCATACTCTCCCCTCTGTAAAGACCAGTGGAGCAGGGGTGGCCATTGAGAAGCCACAGCCACCTGGAAGTTCAGCCTCAATGCTTCAGCAGGAGCCTACAATGGTTAGAGAACGTGCATGTTAGCCAACATGGATGTGAATCTGAAGATGTGAGATCAGGGTATGATCTTAGGTCATTTCTCCTCAATTCCATTCTGTGACCAAAATAAGTTCCATCTGTTTATAGCCAGGTGGAATTGCCTCCTATATACAAGTTGCATGCTCCATAAATGTGCTCAAGAAAGGAGTAAAGGGCTAGGGGTCTGGGGATACAGCCAACCTGGCCCTTTCAAGGAGTCAGGATAGAGACTTACTTAGAAGCACCAGACTTATCCTAGGCTGACAGTCATGTGATCATGTTGATTGGGCTAAGGTATGAAGACAGAACAAGTGGCTACAGGGTCACTAGGGAGGGCCAGACTGAGCCTTGTCCCCTGATTTCAGGATGGTTGTGTTGTCATACTGTGCTTTTTCTCCATTTTAGATGTATTTCTTGGTTGGTGCCTGTTTATGTTTCTTGCTTTGTTTTGTCTATGATTTGGGGGAGCACATCTAGTGCTTTGCTGCTATTTCCAATTCTGTATCTATAGTTTTGAAGCTTTTCCAGTGAGATAAGTAGAGGCTCTCTGTACTTCCTGCCAAAGTAGAAATATGGTAGCAGTGTATGTTAGGGCAGTGTTTCTCAGCTTATCTATTGCTTTGACCTTCTATTCCATTTCCTCTTGTTGTGACACCCAACCATAAAATTATTGCTACTTCATAACTGTAATTTTGTTACTATTGTGAATTGCAGGATATCTGATACATGACCCCCTAAAGTGCTTGAAACCCACAGGTTGAGAACTACTGTGTTTGGGTGTGGTTCTGTGGCTCCTAGGTAGGTGCTGTAGGCATGTAGTGCTGCAGGAAACTCCAGAATGTGCAATTATTCTGGAAGCCCTGACTCCAGTTACAAGTCCAGATTCTGTTACTGAGAGGAAGACAAGACACAGTAGGTATCTGCTCCAAGAAGATTTACACAAACAATATGGCAAGATGTTTCCCCATTGGAGCCTTGAGAAGTCTCAAAAATGGTTTCATGAATTCCTTATTGTAGCTCTAGCTACAGGTGATATAATAGCTCAGTTATTTGCTTAGAGCTGCTGATGTATAGAGTTAATGTGGCTGTGAATGTGTTTGACCTTTTTGAGACTGGTTATGTTAAGAACTGGTAATGTTTAAAAATAAAGGGAGGCCAGGCAGTGGTGGCGCATGCCTTGAATCCCAGCACTTGGGAGGCAGAGGCAGGCAGATTTCTGAGTTCAAGGCCATCCTGATCTACAAGGTGAGTTCCAGGACAGCCAGGGCTACACGAGAAACCCTGTCTCGGGAAAAAAAATAATAAATAAAATAAAATAAAATAAATGAATGAATGAAAGAAAGAAAGAAAGAAGCAATATAAAGATGAGGTTTAGCATTGTAGTTACTGTAGTTCAAAAACTTGATTACCTGAGTATGGGTATACACATTGATTTGTGGGGGGGGTTTCACCTTAAGTTTGCAAAGAATGCTCTAATTTCAGTTTCACTCATTATCCTACCTACAAATCAGACTTGGTGGGCTTCCCCTGCCCTGAAGAAGCTTCAAGGCGGCAGTGTGCAGAGCAGGCAGCTCCTGGAACTGTTGATTGAGTCATGGTTTTGCCCTTCCAAGAGTGCTTGCCTGTCTTAGTATCCGCACATTCAATTTTACTCTTAAGCAAATTTTATGAAATAAGGACAAAATGTAGAGCAGTACTTGGATTGCGTGGACATACTTAGAAGCCTGGAATGTTCAGCTGAGGGGCATGTGAAGACCTGAGGCTTTAGGAGCAGACATTCTCGTCTCTGTTAATGTACAAAAAGCAGTGTGTGCAGAGGTCAACATGTGGTCATGTTGCTCATGACACTAAAGCCCCTTTAAAGTTGCAGGCTTTCATGTATTTGATTTTTTGAACACTGCTACTCTTTACTAAAAAAAACTTTAGTTAGAAAGTGTCAAGTTCTTTAAGAAAAGTTTTAGAATTGGTAAGTTTCCTCAAATGTGATAACTGAGAATATACCCTTGATGGATGTGGCTAAACTTTGTTTTTGAGGCAGGATTTCCTGTAGCTCTGGCTCCAGTGTTTTAGTGTTGTCCCTGCATGCAGTTCCTGCAGAGGCCAGAAAATGGCTTCACATCGCCTGGAACTGGATGGAGTTAAGGACAGTTGTAAGCTGCCATGTGGGTGCTGGGAATGGAACTGGTGTCCTTTGCAAAAGCAGCAAGTGCTCTTACTCTTTGAGCCATCTTCCTAGTCCCCTAAAAGGAACTCTTAAGACAGCACCAATTTTTCATTCAGGTAGTATGAGTCCTATTCAGGGCAGAACATTCTGTTGAGTCTGCAGCCCAGAGCAGAAAACTTCTCTTTCTGCTGGGATTCTAGTGGTAATAATCGGAGGAAAATGGCAAACCTACAGTCTGATTTAAAGAAGGTTGTCTGGCCTTTTCTGAGTCTTGTGGAAGGATGATTGACCTCCTGACTATCTCTTGGCTGCTGCTCAGGCTCCTGTTCAACTACTAAACCAGTCAGGTTGCATTCATTATTGTGGAATAGGTGTGGACTTGGTTGTGTTTTCTCACCTTTTCTTAAGAGACCAGGAAGACCCTGCTACTGGCAGAGGATGGTGTAGGGAGTGTGGTTGCCAGAGGAAAAGCTACTTCAACCATTATCCTCTCCTCCCCAAGGAATGAACTTTCTTGACCCCATCTAACTTAGTGGTTGTGGGTCTTCCTGCCTGAGGCACTCCCTCTGGTGGTTTGGTAGGCAGAATAAACCGGCAAGAGGCTCTCTGGGAAAGTTGTTTTCACTGCCTGCTGATGGAGTAATGCAGAAAAACCAGAAAAGCAAGTTTAGCTTGTGTGTGGGATTGTAGAGGGAAGGTGACAGCAACTTGACTGGGCTTCAAGCAGTCTGTGCCTCTACCCAGAGTCTCTGGTGGTGATTGGCTCTTGTCGACACTAGTTTTTTCTCTCTGGAGGCTCCTTTGGGTTTGGGTCTGTTCTAGAAGCAGTGGGTGGGGCCCTATGAGGACACAGAAGTGCCTGTGTGAACAGCAGGGTGGATCTACATGCTTGCATTGTTGAATGTCTTAAATCTGGAACTCATCATTGAATTCTATGTTTGCTTCTTCCTAGGTGATTCTTGTTAAAAAGAAAGAAAATGTTCACTGTGGTTATCATGGCCTTTCCATAGAGAAGGCAGGTTAGGCCCAGCACACTCAGTTGTGGGCTGTGCAGATCACAAGAAAGCCGCACTGAATAGCAGTAGTCATGGACAATGAGACACTCATGTAGCCATGCAGGCAAACTTGGCTGAGGTCCCCGCCACTAGACACAGTTATTTAAGGTGTCTGTCTGCCACTGTAGGGACTTGTGAGGAGTGCACGTATCCTCTCCCCTTAGTCTTCCTCTGGGTTGGGGGGGGGTCTGCTTTTGAAACAAGGTCTTACATAGTTCAGACTGTCCTTGAACCCCCTACTCATAGCCAAGGATTGATTATCTTAAACTCTGCCTCAACCTTACTGGGGTCATATATTTGCTCATACATGGATAGTGAGCACTACCACTATTGGTTTCTTCACAGCATCTGAACATAAAAGAGCTATCTTAATGTCCCCTCTGCCTTACCAAGCCCCTCCTGGCACACTGGTGGCACCCTAGTCACCACTGGTGGATCCCTTTTGTTTCTCCATTGATAACCATTTTTGATGTGTTGATTTGGAAGGACAACTGATTGCTGAGCAGATAGTTACCTGCTTCTGTGGAGCTTTTTGTTGAAATTATGTGTATTGCCTCCTTGGTCCTGACCCCCCCACCCCCCACTTGAGTGCTTCCAGCTCTCTGGCATCTTTCGACTCCCTTCTTAATTCGTCTTGGGCTCACTTTCTTTTGCCTGGTTTGGATCCTCATGGGATGCCTTGTCATGTTGAAATTGTTTTTAACTATCTATAATTGGTAGGAATTAAAGGTTGAGAGCCATAATCTCAGAATTTTTAAAGAGCGTTGCCTGAGAGTCTTCCTCCCACCAGCACTGGCTGCATTGTCATTGTCACAGAGTGTTTTGGCAGTAGGCAGCAGCTCTTAGAGCATGTGCTCCCTCTGCCTAGCTAAGAGTCTCCCCCTGTAGTTAGTCTTGTCAATCTGTCTTGTCCATCTGTTTTCTTTCTCTTCTCACTTCTTTGCACTTTCCTCTCCCATCGTCTAGTCCTCATGTTCTTCCTCCTTTGTTTGGTAGTTGGTTTTGTTTCTTAGTTTTTCCTAGGTAAGGTCTCAGATCTCAGGCTGGTATCTGCTAGCCTCAGTGCTGGATTCTAGGCATGACTCAACACCTAGATTTCTTCCTCCTTTTTCTTGGACAGTCTCACTATATGTTCCAGATTAGCCTCATACTTTCTGTCATCCTCTTGTGTTTATATTTTTCCTATTCTGCTTTCTGTGAGCCTTCAATTTGAACTTTTCATGTCCTTCATTTTCTTTTGTTCCAGTTTCCTGTTCTTCCTTGGTGGACATCTGTACTGATACATTCAGGCTTTGGGGTGTTTTATTGTTGTTGAGACAGGGTCTCACTATCTCCCTAAAGTGACTTGAAACTTATTTTTTAAACCATCCTGGCCTTGACCTCAGAGAGCTACCTACCTCTGACTCCTGGTTGGTGGGATTAAAGACATGAGATACCATATCTCACACTGTTTTTGAGGTCTCTTGTAGCTTAGGCTGGCCTCAAAATTGCGAGTAGCTGAGGCAGAGCTGCTGGTCTTCCTGCCTCTGTCTACCTCGTGCTGGGTTTACAAGCATGCGCACCATACCCTGTTTATATAGTGTTGGGGATTGAACTTGGGACTTCATGGATGCTCTGCCAACTGAGCTCCATCCCTACTCTGAGTTGTTTGTTTTGTTTTTTTGTGGTGGCTTTTCTTTTTAAGATTTGTTTATTTAGGTATAGTAGTGCTCTACTTGCAGGTATGCCTGCATGACAGAAGGGGGCATCAGATCTCATTACAGATGGTTGTGAGCCACCATGTGGGTGCTGGGGATTGAACTCAGGTCCTCTGGAAGAGCAGTCAGTGCTCTTAACTTCTGGGGAGAGGCTTTTAAAGAGAGATGGAGCTAGGCTTTGAGGAGCTGCTTCTGTTCATATCTTCTAGGGCATTCTGGGAGTGCCCCCATCTCTCTGTTCTGTGGTTCAACTACTCTTACACACCGTGAGGGGCTGAAGGTACTCATAGCTGGATCCTATCCATGACCACTGTCCCAGGGACTCCAGTGTGTTCAGTTGGTTGGGGTTTAGTCTCTGTGGCCTCTATACTGTTGAACCCATCCCAGGATCCTTCTGGGAACTTTCTGAGGAAGGAGTACTTAAGAAGTGAATTGGTGATACACACCTTTAATTCCAGAACTCGGATATAGAGTCAGGTGTATCTCTGTGAGTTCAAGGCTAGCCTGTTCTATAGAAGGAGTTCTAGGATAACTAAGGCAACACAGAGAAACCTGTCTCAAAGAAACAAAACAAAACAAAAAACAAAAAACAAAAAAACCCAAAAAAACAAAAAATGAAGTAGAAGGCCTTTAGTGCTAAAAGTATCATTATTGCTGTCTTAGCTGATAAAGTGAAGAATTGAGTGTGCTATCCTCAACATCTCCTTTTTCTCTCTCCTAATGTTTTTATTCCCGTGTGGGTAGTCATTTTGGGGAGTGCAGCATGTTCATCTGCTTAAACTTAAGCATCATATTGTATGACTTTCGATTATATTACCTAAGAAGAGGACATTGTCTAGAGGGTACTAGAGATGGTGTGAAGGGGTCCTGTAGGCCATACCTCAGACATGGTGCCATCACTTCAGCCCACTGAGCAAGACAATGTAATGTGTAACTTGTGTGGGTATCCCCCAAAATGAAGGATTTTCTTTGTAGAGCCTGCAAAGAAGGCAGTGGCTAGTGGAAGTGACTGTGTTAAAAAGTCAACTCTTTTCACAGTGTAATAAGAGGTTACAGAACTGAGCCCCGAAAAATGGTGCATGGAGTCCTCCACATAATGCCCCTTAACACACCTGCACGTGAAAAGGGAAGGCCACGTGATCCTGTCTATAGTCCATGTTATAGTACTACTAATTCTTTGTGTTCCACATACTATGATTTGAATTCACTTTCCAAAGTGAAATTATATGGGAAATTGAACCCCAGTGCAATAATAATGTTGGGCAAGTGTCTGTTTCTTAAAGTTCCAGCCTCAAGAATGGATAAGGACCATCAGGAGGAGGACTTTGAAAGTTCATACTCACTTTGCCACATGAGATTATGGCATTTCTCTCCTGAAGGATACGGCTGAAGACCTCACCTTAGAGCCAGACATCCAACCTGCCAGACCATGATTTGGGTGTCTACTGTATCTGTTGTTGCTAAGTTGCCCACTTTAAGATGTTCTGTTAAGGCAGCACTACTGACAATTTATAGGGAAACTTTGTTATTCTTTTTCCGATGGGTCAGTAGCCTTGGATAATAAATACACAGACAACTCTTTGGCCTTCTATTTACTTTACTTTACTTTTCTTTTTTTTTTTCTTTTTTCTTTTTCTTTTCTTTTTTTTTTTTTTTTTTTTTTTTTTTTTTTTTTTTTTTTTTTTTTTTTTTTTTTTTTTTTTTTTTTTTTTTTTTTTTTTTTTCCAAGACAGGGTTTCTCTGTGTATCCCTAGAACTCACTCTGTAGACCAGGCTGGCCTCGAACTCAGAAATCCGCCTGCCTCTGCCTCCCAAGTGCTGGGATTAAAGGCGTATGCCACCACTGCCTGGCTGCTTTTCTTATTAAGAGTTAACAGTGAGCACTTGACAAAGCAAGCAGTGATGAGAAGTGAAAATCAAAGTGGTCACCCGATGGTGAGACCAGACCCAGGGAAACATTACTATCCTTCCCAGAAGCTCTAGCATTTGATAGTCCCTGGTAAATCGGTACCCACTAAGTTGCCTAGCGTTTCTTTTCTTCCAGTAGGCCTTACCTACTAAGTATGCATAGGCCCTTGTAGGTACACAGCTCACATTTGCCTTTCCTCATAGTATCCTCTTATAGGAATGTGCTGCCAGTGGTTTACTGTTTGAGTCTCTTTCTTCTTGGGTTACTTGAGATAGAACACTGTCTTAACAACTGTCTCACGTGATCTGGGCAGACAGAAATGCCTGGAGAGGTGGCATCACAGTTCTTGTGGGCTTGTCTAGTCTTGCTGCCCCCAGGGGCTGATAGAGCATTTGGCTTCTAGTGTTGAGCATAGAGTGTGACTATTTCGGGCTGGAGAGATGGCCCAGCCGTTAAAGGCTAGGCTCACAACCAAAAATATAAGAGTGTGACTATTTCTTTAGTTGAAATTTGTAGATACTTTGATACTTTGAAGTAAGGATAGAGATATATGGTGGTTCTTTCTGATCTTGTGAAGAGCTCTGTTAGTTTTTTTTTTTTTTTTTAAAGATTTATTTATTTATTATATGTAAGTACACTGTAGCTATCCTCAGATACTCCAGAAGAAGGCATCAGATTTCGTTATGGATGGTTGTGAGCCACCATGTGGTTGCTGGGATTTGAACTCTGGATCTTCGGAAGAGCAGTTGGTGCTCTTAACCACTGAGCCATCTCTCCAGCCCCCGCTCTGTTAGGTTTTAAGAGGCCCTGTGTCAGCCGGGCAGTGGTGGCTCACGCTTTTAATCCCAGCACTTGGGAGGCAGAGGCAGAGGCAGGTGGATTTCTGAGTTCCAAGACAGCCTGGTCTACAGAGTAAGTTCAGGACAGCCAGGGCTACACAGAGAACCCCTTTCTTGAAAAACCAAACCAAAAAAAAAAAAAAAAGGCCCTGTGTCTCTCAAAACACTCTTTTTAGTGCCAGCTCCCAAGTGTGAGAAGTGTGAGTATGCTTGATTGTAGTTAGATGTCCCTGCATTCTGACAAGTGATTAGACTTGGGAGACAAGGGGTTGTTGTGGTATCTGCGCCTTCCTAAACTGATATGTGTGTGGCCTTGGTGAGTGTAGGGAGTCTGGTGGGCAATGGGCAGGGTTCTTTTCTGCTACCTGGGACCTAGGATTGAATTGTTTCCCATCCTTCCATGAAATTTCAGGAGGGATATGAGGACATGGCTTCGGGCAGGGGACTCTGACCTGCCACAGGGCCTACACTGGCAGCGCGTAACAGTACTGGAACCACTTTTCTTTCCCAGGTCTTTGGCCAGTATCGATTCCACCTGTCCACGAACATGGGGAATATCTTCGCAAACCTCTTCAAGGGCCTGTTTGGCAAAAAAGAAATGCGCATTCTCATGGTGGGCCTGGATGCTGCAGGGAAGACAACAATTCTATACAAACTGAAGCTGGGCGAAATTGTGACCACCATTCCCACCATTGGTGAGAAGCTGGGCCAGGGCCAGGGTGAGGGTTGGGTGTGGGGATCCAGAATACAGAGTCCCTCAGCTGCAACCCTGCCCCCCAGGTTTTAATGTGGAGACTGTTGAATACAAGAATATCAGCTTCACCGTGTGGGATGTGGGCGGCCAGGACAAGATCCGGCCACTGTGGCGCCACTACTTCCAAAACACCCAAGGTAAGCAGCCAGTCCTTGTCCTAGATTCCTCATATTTGCCTCAAAAGGATGCAGTTGGCTCACTGAGCCTTGTAGTCTTTGCCATTTCAGGGCATGAAGCCACACTAAACATCATGGCCAGTGGAAAGACTGAATGTAGAGCCTGTGGGGTATGATGGGGAGTGTTCACTATGTGCACTAATGTGGCCATGTTTCAGGCTTGATCTTCGTAGTGGACAGCAATGACAGAGAGCGTGTGAACGAGGCCCGTGAAGAGCTCATGAGGATGCTAGCTGAAGATGAGCTCCGAGATGCTGTTCTCTTGGTGTTTGCCAACAAGCAGGTAGGCACCAGCGAGGTCCTTCCCTGAAGGAAAACCTGTATCAGGGAAGAAAGAGGAGGGGTGAAAGGCTACCCAGGGTTATTGGCTGTTTGTGGTCCCTGCCACTAATTCTTCCTTTCCCTCAGGACCTCCCCAATGCCATGAATGCGGCCGAAATCACAGACAAGCTGGGGCTGCACTCTCTACGCCACAGGAACTGGTACATTCAGGCCACCTGTGCCACCAGCGGGGACGGGCTCTATGAAGGACTAGATTGGCTGTCTAATCAGCTCCGGAACCAGAAGTGAACCAGACCCCTCCCTCCCCCTCACTTCCTCTTCTCCGCCCTCAGCTTTCCTCTCATGTGGCAAACGTGCGACTCTGTGGTCCTGAGTGCCAGAAGCTGTCTCCATGGGTTGGTCACAGTGTGCATCGCACCGTGCTGTACATGTGCAGACGCAGCCTGCAGCCAGGTTTTTATTTAATGTAAATAGTTTCTGTTTCCACTGAGGCAGTTTCTGGTACTCCTATGCAATATTACTTAGCTTTTTTATTGTAAAAAGAGAATCAACTCAACTGTCAGTACTGAGAAGGGATTTGGGTGTAGGGCACCTGGCCTCCGGGAGCCATTGGGCTGTAGACTGGTGTCGGTATCCATTTGGTGGTTGGTTTTTAACCCAAACTCAGTGCATTTTTTAAAAATAGTTAAAAATACAGGACAAGAACACTTGAACACACAGAACGGAGACTATGCCTAGTGTAGGTTTTGCAGTTAATGGCCTGAATGCTAGTTATCAGATCACCTGTTTCGCTGTGGGAACAGGAGAGAAGGTGACGGACAAACCACCATCCGCTGCATGGTCACAGTAGAGCCCCCGTGACTCGCCTGTCTTTGGGTCACCTGCATTCCATAGCATTGTGCTTGTACTTGTGCTCACACGGTTACCTAGGGTAGGCTGGGAGCCATTGTGGGGTGCAGGGCCTGGCTTGTACTTGGTGTGTGCCAGGCCCAATGGCAGCCTGCATACCCAGCCTACTCTTGGGCCCACTTGGACGCGCTGGCAGGAGGCCTGGGTCTCACCAGCAGGAGTGCGTGCAAGGTGGGAGGGTCGGTCCATTACAGACCCACATCCTGGAGCACCCCCATCTCCATGTGTGAAGTAGCTTCCTCCCTCAGCCTGCAAGGGTCCGATTTGCCATCGAAAGACGACCTCTACTTTTTTCTTTTGTATTTTGATAAACACTGAAGAAGCTGGAGCTGTTAAATTTATCTTGGGGAAATCTCAGAACTGGTTTATTTGGTGTCGTGGAACCTCTTACCGCTTTCAATACACAATTAGTAATCAACTGTTTTGTATACTTGTTTTCAGTTTTCATTTCGACAAGCACTGTAATTATAGCTGTTAGAATAAAGTCTCTTAACTATTTGATGGGCTTGTGTGTCAGTGCCACCACTGCCAGGCTACCTCCTGAGATTGAGAGCCCTTTTCACGCCGTAGGAAGCAAGTGTCCTTTAAGCCCTAGTGGAATCTGGTGAGATCTGGATGTCTTGGCTCACTCATGTCTTAGGGTGCTTTTCTTCCTTTCCTTTCCTGTCCTGTCTGTGACAAACTGGGGCAGCTGGCCTTGGAGCGCATATCTCTGGGTAGGCGTGAGTACTAGAAGATCCAAAGTCTATCATCCTTCCAAATAGGCCCCTGCCTAAATGGACTGACCTTCACCCCCTTGAGGTGCTGTAGTCTTAGATAATCTTCTCTCATGCTTAGGTGGCTACCTGCAGGGCACAGGTCTTCATAGAAGCAACAGCATGAGTCTCAGGACACTTTGGGGTCTGCCCAAAAGTATACACTCACAGCACAATAGCTTTTATAATCAGAACTTGCTATATTGAGCAACCCTAACTTCTACTGTCTGTCTAAATGTACATGGGCTCCAAAATTGCTATTAGGCAGAGAGCAGATGCCTTCAGATCCACAAAAGTTTGTTCTTCCAACTTCTTGGTCACTTGTATGATTGTAAGGCAGCCTCAAGGACAGGATTCTGGTCCCTAGACCCAGTTCCCTTAATATATACTGGAAGGGGGCCCCATGCTCCCAGCCTAACCTGTCCTCAGTGAGATAATACACTCTACTTTTAAAATACATTTACTTAAGTACAAAGTGGGCTGATACAAAAAAAAAAATGTAGGAGTAATCAGTAACGCACACCCTAACCTCAAGGGCCTAGACTTGGGCAGCTTGAGACAGTCTCCCGGGCAATTATATCTTCCTTGGCAGGGGGACAGGCAAGAGTACTACCCTCATAGAACCACTAGACTCTGCTAACCCAGGACCCACTCTATGACCTGGAGTGGAGTGGTTGCCTCCAAATGGCAAGATAGATCCTAAGATCCAGCAAGCTTGGCTCAGGATCCTGTCGGGGAACAACACCTGCCTTATCCCAGAGAGGGATGAGACAGTTGGGCAGGTAGGGAGTGGGATGGTAGCCACTTGGTATCCAGGGCTCTGGTGTCCTTTGGTCTAGCCACATTCTCAATCATCAGAGCTTCTGTCTTGTCGTCTGCGGGATGGATTCCTTCCACTGTCTTGGCTATGTTCCCGCTTCCTCTTATAGCAGGGAGAGAAGTCAGAATGTCTCTGGCGTCTGGGCCTATGAAGACAAGGACAATCAGACACTTAAAGGGTCCCTCACCCTGCCAAGCACCACACCAGGCCTGGCTAGCTTTGCCTCCCATTTCCTTAGTGTCCCAGGTAGAGTTGGGCCTAGCCTACCGGGGAGGAGAGGGAGATGAGGAGCAGCTGTCAGCCTCCCTCTTATGTTCTTTGTCTTTCTTCTTTTTGTGTTTCTTGTGTTTCTTCTTCTTTTTCTTCTTTTCTTTCTTGCTTTTCTTATGGCTCTCTGCACTGTAAGAAACAATACAAAGGATCAGAGCTTGAAGGACTCGAGTCTACTTACTCCACTGTGGGGTAGTCTCACCCAGCAGGGAAAGGTAGACTAGGACAGGGTCTATTGTGCACTGAAAATATCTACATGTTGGGAGTTCATATTTATAAATGAGCTTAATATTAGGCTCCATGGCCACAAAGATGGGTGCTGGAATGCTGCCAACCTGGTGGACCTTCTCTCTCTTTGGAGGCAAGTTCTCATTATGCAGCCTTGTCTAGCTTGGAACTCACTATTTTACCTATGTACAAAGTTGAGATGATCCAAAAGTAGAAGTAACCAGACACATATACACAGATACATCCCAAGGCCTGAAACCAGCTTGTGAGAATTCTGAAATCAGCCTGCTGTCTACCAAATGCTGGGATTAAAGAAAGTCGTGTGCCACCCACCCCACCAGCACATCCCACCAAACTGGCCAGTATCATGGACCTGCTGGGTCACCTATGGCAGCTACTGAGACTCCTGCCCAGAGATGGAGGTCCACCTACTTCAGTCAAACTGAAGTACACGGAGTTAAGGCAGTCTGCTCCTTTATGCGTGCACAGGGAGACAGACTCAACTTACTCCAGTTCAGCCTTGTCCTCAGCACGAGGCTTCTTCCTGGTAGCAGATGGGGCAGTGCTTGGGCCTTCGCTGTCCACACGGTGGTGCTATATGACATGAGTAGCTGTGGTGAGGGACATCCAGGGAGTCCTGCCCCACATCTCAGATACCTCTAAACCCCAGGATCCTGTGCATTGGGCTTGACGGGGTTTACCGTGAACACTGACAGCCCAAGTTTGGCAGCCTCTTTGTCTTCTCGGGATAGCGCCACACGGCCCGCGGAGCCACTGCAGGGGACAGAGCATTTGAGGACAGTTCTCAATCACCGCCCAGGCCTGCTCCGGACTCCCCAACTAGCCTAACCTGGCGCTGCCCAAGCCCAGCAGCCGGTCCACGCCCTTCTCCTCAGGGTCTCCTCCTTCCCGTTTGCAGATCTCCACGAAGTCCTGCGGAAGCAGGGTAAGATAGGAGGTTCTAGGCGGAGACAGACGGATCCCCCAACCACCCCGCGGACCTCGAACCCATATCTCAGACTCACCTCCTTGCTCAGGCCGGTGGGCTGTTTCCTCACGTTCTTGTAACCACTGCGAGCGAGGGTCAGGAATGCACATCAAGGGTCTGGCCCCTCGGTCCCCTTCCTTCCCGTGCTCCGCCCACATCCAGCCCCGCCCTAGAGCCACCCAGATCCCGCCCTCGGCGCTTACGGTCGCCCCGCAGCCCAGGCACTTACAGTGCGGCCAGCAGCGCCTCACGCTCCGCTTCGCGCACGGCTGCCAGCTCTTCCTCACGGCTCGGGCCAGTACACGGAGCGCGGTCCTTCGCGTACCAGGTGAGGTCGCGGCCCTTCTGCCAGCGGCCTACTGGCGCCATCAGCGAGTTGCCCAAGTAGTTCTCCCTCTGCTTGTCAGTCTTCACGTCCTCCCAATTGAACTGGTCCTGTCCGCCACGCACGCCGCCACGATTGGAGCCGAACATGGCGCTGGAGCCGGTGCACAGCCTTCAGCACCCGCGGTGTCGAGTCGGACTCCCCGCAGCACTCGGCGTCCGGACGCTCGCCGTGACGTCACCCTCGCGCCCCCGCGCGCGCCTGCGCTCTCGCTAATGTGCCCGTGCGCCTGCGCACTGCGTACCCGGGGGGCCATATCAATCAACGTCCTCTTTCTAATGGGCGTTCAGGGCTTCACAGGCGCATCCTTCGTCCTTGTACCACGTGTGCCTGAACACTAGCTCCTCAAAAAAGGCAGCTGTGCTAGCCCACCTGATAACTCTTGAGTTAGGAATCTCGGTGGAAAGGGACACTACAAAACCTTAGTGACACCAGAAGGGGCTGGCCCCTTGCTTTCTGGAAAGCCAAGAGCGCCAACTCCAGAGGTCCAGGGTCACTGTTGAAACTAAGTTAAATAATGGCAAACCTTCACGGAACACTGAGGGGCAGATAAAGTCACCAAAGAAACATGGATTCACTCTTCTGTGCTCTGAGTGACAGAGTGTGCATACATGACATGAAAGTCCAAGCATCCCTAAACCAGAGCGATCTGTGTTGTCTGCAGGTGATAAATCTAGATCGGTCAGTCACGTGGGCCACTGCAAAAGATGAGCATACTAGCTGTCTCCTAGGGACGGTCTCCAGAAAGCAAGGGAGCAACTTCTGGGGCTTCACCTTTAACCAGGCCTGGTATACTTAGGACACAGAAGGCTGAGCTGCATGGTCAGACCACAGAACGTATACTAGGTGACACTAAGGAGGAGGTGGACTATGGGTCTGGGAGGGCATGGGGAAAATGTCTAGAACGGCTCTAAGGCCTGTGCATCCTTGCGTAATCACCGATTCCAGTGATACCCAGAATCTCAAGTAATGGAGTAACGCGATGAAGGGTTGGATAATCCCAGGCCTGCTTTTGAGGTTAGCTACTCTGTGTGCTCCTTTGTCTGGAGGAAGTCAGTGGGATTTTATACCAACATCAGGAGTACAAAGGTTCAGGCAGCTACTCATAGGCTTTGGTTTACATAGTCACTTATTCTGTAGACTGGAGTACACCGGGGGTTCAAGACTCACAG